>JAGKPW010002744.1:0-44615 GCA_019926035.1 Melaleuca alternifolia | reverse complement strand
TAGATTGGACCAAGAGGAGACGAACTCCTTAGATTGGACCAAGAAAGGACGAACTCCAGTAGATTGGACCAAGAGGCGACGAACTCCATAGATCGGACCAAGAAATGACGAACTGCCTAGATTGGACCAAGGGAGGACGAACTCTCTTAGGTAGGACCAAGATGTGACGAACTACTTAAGAATGGACCAAGAGGAGAGGAACTCCATAGATTGGACCTAGAGGATACGAACTCCCTAGATTGGACCAAGAAGGGACGAACTCCATTAGTTTGGACCAAGAGAGGACTAAATCCCTTAGATTGGACCAAGAGGAGACGAACTCTTTAGGTTGGACCAAGAGAGGACGAACTCCTTTAGATTGGACCAAGATGCGACGAACTACCTAATAATGGAACAAGAGGAGACGAACTCTTAGATTGGACCAAGAGGAGACGAACTCCTTAGATTGGTCCAAGAAAGGACGAACTCCAGTATATTGGACCAAGAGGCGACGAACTCCATAGATCGGACCAAGAAATGACGAACTCCCTAGAATGCACCAAGAGAGGACGAACTCCCTCAGATTGGACCAAGAGGGGACGAACTCCCTTAGATTGGACCAAGAGGAGACGAACTCCCTTAACTCCCTTAGATTGGACCAATAAAGGACAAACTCCCTTAGGTTACACCAAGTCGAAACGAACAGCTTAGATTGGACCAAGAGAGGACCAACTCCCTTAGATTGGACCAACAGGAGACGAACTCCTTAGATTGGACCAAGAGGGGATGAACTCCCTTAGATTGGACCAAGAGGAGACGAACTCCTTAGATTGGACCAAGAGATGACGAACTCCCTCAGATTGGACCAAGGGGGGATGAACTTCCTTAGATTGGACCAAGAGGAGATGAACTCCTTAGATTGGACCAACAGTGGACGAACTCCATTAGATTGGACCAAGCGGCGACGAACTCCTTAGATTGAACCAAAACGAGACGAACTCCTTAGTTTGTACCAAGAGAGGACTAAATCCCTTAGATCGGACCAAGAGGAGACGAACTCTTTAGATTGGACCAAGAGAGGACGAACTACCTTAGATTGGACCAAGATGCGACGAACTACCTAAGAATGGAGCAAGAGGGGACGAAATCCTTCGATTGGACCAAGAAAGGACGAACTACATGAGATTGGACCAAAAGGCGACGAACTCCTTTGATTGGACGAGGAGGAGACGAACTCCCTTAAATTGGACCAAGAGAGGACGAACTCCCTTAGATTGGACCAAGATGCGACGAACTACCTAAGAATGGACCAAAAGGAGACTAACTCCTTACATTCGACCAAGAGAGTACGAACTCTGGGCTTAATTGGACCAAGAAAGGACGAACTCCCTTAGATTGGACCAAGATGCGACGAACTCCATAATTCGGACCAAGAAATGACGAACTCCCTAGATTGGACCAAGGGAGGACGAACTCTCTTATGTAGAACCAAGATGTGACGAACTACCTAAGAATGGACCAAGAGGAGACGAACTCCATAGATTGGACCTAGAGGATACGAACTCCCTAGATTGGACCAAGAAGGGACGAACTCCATTAGATTTGACCAAGAGGCGACGAACTCCTTACATTGGTCCAAGAGGAGACGAACTCCCTTAGATTGGACCAAAAAGGGACGAACTCCTTAGATTGGACCAAGAGAGGACGAATTCCCTTAGATTGGACGAAGAGGCAACGAACTCCTTAGATTGGACAAGGAGGAGACGAACTCCCTTAGATTGGACCAAGAGAGGATGAACTCCCTTAGATTGGACCAAGAAAGGACGAACTCCATTAGATTGCACCAAGAGGAAACGAACTGGTTAGATTGGACCAAGAGAGGACCACCTCCCTTAGATTGCACAAAGAAGAGACGAACTCCTTTGAATGGACCAAGAGAGGACGAACTGCCTCAGATTGGACCAAGAAGGGACGAACTACCTTAGATTGGACCAAGAGGAGACTAACTCTTTAGATTGGACCAAGAGAGGACGAACTCGCTTAGATTGGACCAAGATACGATGAACTACCTAAGAATGGACCAAGAGGAGACGAACTCCCTTAGATTGGACCAAGAGAGGATGAACTCCCTTACATTGGACCAAGAGAGGACGTACTCCCATAGATTGGACCAGGAAAGGACGAACTCCCCTAGATTGCACCAAGAGGAAACGAACTCCTTAGATTGGACCAAGAGATGACCAACTCCCTTAGATTGCACCAAGAGAGGACGAACTCCCTCAGATTGGACCAAGAGGGGATGAACTCCCTTAGATTGGACCAAGAGGAGACGAACTCCCTGAACTGCATTAGATTGGACCAAGAGGGGACGAACTGCCTTAACTCCCTTAGATTGGACCAAGAAAGGACGAACTCCCTTAGGTTACACCAAGAGGAAATGAACTGCTTAGATTGGACCAAGAGAGGACCAACTCCCTTAGATTGCACCAAGAAGAGACGAACTCCTTAGATTGGACCAAGAAGAGACGAACTCCGTTAGATTGGACCAAGAAAAGACGAACTCTTTAGATTGGACCAAAAGAGGACGAACTCTCTTAGATGGAAAGAGCGACAACTACCTAGAAATGGACCAAGAGAGGACCAACTCCCTTAGATTGGACCAACAGGAGACGAACTCCTTAGATTGGACCAAGAGGGGATGAACTCCCTTAGATTGAACCAAGAGGAGACGAACTCCTTAGATTGGACCAAGAGATGACGAACTCCCTCAGATTGGACTAAGAGGGGATGAACTCCCTTAGATTGGACCAAGAGGAGACGAACTCCTTAGATTGGACCAAGAGAGGACGAACTCCATTAGATTGGACCAAGCGGCAATCAACTCCTTAGATTGAACCAAGACGAGACGAACTCCCTTAGATTGGACCAAAAAGAGGCGAACTCCTTAGATTGGACCTAGAGCGGACGAACTCCATTAGATTGGACCAAGAGGCGACGGACTCCTTAGATTGGACCAAGGGAAGACGAACTCCCTTAGACTGGAACCTTACCAAATAAAAAAAAACTCCCTTAGATTGGACCAAGAGAAGACAAACACCCTTAGATTGGACCAAGAGAGGGCGAACTCCCGTAGATTGGACCAAGAGGGGACGAACTCCCTTACATTGGACCAAGAGGAGACGAACTCCCTAAGATTGAACTAGGGGAGGACGAAATCCCTTAGATTGGACCAAGAGGCGACGAACTCCTTCGATTGGACCAAGAGAAGACGAACTCCTTAGATTGGACCAAGGGAGGACGAACTCCCTTAGATTGGACCAAGAAGAGACGAACTCCTTAGATTGGACCAAGAGAGAATGAACTCCCTTAGATTGGACCAAGATGCAGCGAACTACCTAAGAATGGACCAAGAGAAGACGAACTCCTTAGATTGGAGCAAGAAAGGACGAACACCATTGCAGTGGACCAAAAGGCAACGAATTCCCTAGATTGGACCATGCGGACACGAAATCCTTTAGATTGGACCAAAAAGAGAGGAACTCCTTACATTGGACCAAGAGAGGACGAACTCCATTAGATTAGTCCAAGAGGCAATGAACTCCTTAGATTGGAAACCTACCCATGGGTAGCCCAACTGGTTAGGACGAACTTGGACTTCGTTGCGGTCTTGGGGTCGATTCCCCAGGGAAGCGCCTGTGATTTAAGTGGGGGGCCATGGCGGTAGGTTGTTATGCTAGTCTCCCCCGAGGAATAGTTGAGGTGCGCGCAAGCTGGCCTGGACACCTCGGTCATCAAAAAAAAAAAAACTCCTTTGATTGGACCAAGAGAGGACGAACTCCCTTATATTGGACCAAGAGAGGATGAACTCCCTTATATTGGACCAAGTGGAGACAAACTCCCTTAGATTGGACGAGGAGGAGACGAACTCCCTTAAATTGGACCAAGAGAGGACGAACTCCCTTAGATTCGACCAAGATGCGACGAACTACCTAAGAATGGACCAAGAGGAGACGAGCTCCTTAGATTGGACCAAGAAGAGATGAACTCCTTAGATTAGACCAAAAAAGGACGAACTCCAGTAGATTGGACCAAGAGGCGACGAACTCCATAGATTGGACCAAGAAATGATGAACACCCTAGATTAGACCAAGAGAGGACGAACTCTCTTAGGTAGGACCAAGATGTGACGCACTACCTAAGAATGGACCAAGAGGAGATGAACTCCATAGATTGGACCTACAGGATACGAACTCCCTAGATTGGACCAAGAAGGGACGAACTCCATTAGATTTGACCAAGAGGCGAAGAATTCCTTACATTGGTCCAAGAGGAGACGAACTCCCTTAGATTGGACCAAAAAGAGACGAACTCCTTAGATTACACCAAGAGAGGACGAACTCCCTTAAATTGGACCAAGATGCGTCGACCTCCTTAGATTGGACAAAGAGAGGACAAACTCACTTAGATTGGACCACAGGAGAAGAACTCTTTATATTCGACCAAGAAAGGACGAACTCCCCTAGATTGGACCGAGATGGGACGAACTCCCTTAGATTGGACCCATAGGAGACAAACTCCTTACATTGGACCAAGAGAGGACGAACACCCTTAGATTGCACCAAGAGGAGACGAACTCCTTAGATTGGACGAAGAGACGTCGAACTCCTTATATTTGACCGAGCGAGGACGAACTCCCTTAGATTGGACCAAGAGGAGACGAAGTCCTTAGATTGGACGAAGAAAGGACGAACTCCATTAGATTGGACCAAGAGGCAACGAACTCCTTAGATTGGACCAAGAGAGGACGAGCTCTCTAAGATTGGACCAAGATGCGACGAACTACCTAAGAATGGACCAAGAGGAGACGATCTCCTTAGATTGGACCAAGAGTGGACGAGCTCTCTTAGATTGGACCAAGATGCGACGAACTACCTAAGAATGGACCAAGAGGAGACGAACTCCTTGGATTGGAGAAAGAAAGGACGAACACCATTGCAGTGGACCAAGAGGCAACGAACTCCTTAGATTGGACCAAGAGAGGAAGAACTCCATTAGATTAGACCTAGAGGGGACGAACTCCTTAGATTGGACCAACAGAGAACGAACTTTTTAATATTGGACCAAGAGAGGATGAACTCCCTTATATTGGACCAAGAGGAGACAAACTCTCTTGAATTGGACCAAGAGAGGACGAACTCCTTTAGATTGGACCAAGAGGCGACGAACAACTTTTAATCGACCAAGAGAGGACGAACTCCCCTAGAATGGACCAAGAGGGGACGAACTCCCTTAGATTGGATCAATAGGAGACAAACTCATTAGATTGGACAGAGAGGAGACAAACACCCTAGATTAGACCAACAGAGTACGAATTCCTTTAGATTGGACCACGAGGAGACTAACTCCTTAGATTGGACCAACAGCACACGAACTCCCTTACATTGGACGAAGAAGAGACGAACTCCTTAGATTGGACCAAGATGCGGCGAACTACCTAAGAATGGACCAAGAGGAGACGAACTCCTTAGATTGGAGCAAGAAAGGACGAACACCATTGCAGTGGACCAAAAGGCAACGAACTCCTTAGAATGGACCAAGAGGACACGAAATCCTTTAGATTAGACTAAAAAGAGAGGAACTCCTTACATTGGACCAAGAGATGACGAACTCCATTAGATTAGACCAAGAGGCGACAAACTCCTTAGATTGGACCAAGAGAGGACGAACTCCCTTATATTGGACCAAGAGAGGATGAACTCCCTTATATTGGACCAAGTGGAGACAAACTCCCTTAGATTGGACGAGGAGGAGACGAACTCCCTTAAATTGGACGAAGAGACGACGAACTCCCTTAGATTGGACCAAGATGCGAACCTAAGAATGGACCAAGAGGAGACGAGCTCCTTAGATTGGACCAAGAGGAGATGAACTCCTTAGATTGGACCAAGACAGGACGAACTCCGGTAGATTGGACTAAGAGGCGACGAACTCCCTAGATTGGACCAAGAGAGGACGAACTCTCTTAGGTAGGACCAAGATGTGACGAACTACCTAAGAATGGACCAAGAGGAGACAAACTCCATAGATTGGACCTAGAGGATACAAACTCCCTAGATTGGACAAAGAAGGGACAAACTCCATTAGATTTGACCAAGAGGCGATGAACTCCTTACATTGGTCCAAGAGGAGACGAACTCCCTTGGATTGGACCAAAAAGAGACAAACTCCTTAGATTGGACCTAGAGAGGACGAACTCCCTTAAATTGGACCAAGAGGCAACGAACTCCTCAGATTGGACCAAGAGGAGACGAACTCCCTTAGATTGGACCAAGAGTGGATGAACTCCCTTAGATTGGACCAAGAAAGGACGAACTCCATTAGATTGTACCAAGAGGAAACGAACTGGTTAGATTGGACCAAGAGTGGACCAACTCCCCTAGATTGCACCAAGAAGAGACGAACTCCTTTGAATGGACCAAGAGAGGACGAACTGCCTCAGATTGGACCAAGAAGGGACGAACTCCCTTGGATTGGACCAAGAGAAGATGAACTCGTTAGATTAGACCAAGAGAGGACGAACTCGCTTAGATTGGACCAAGATACGACGAACTACCTAAGAATGGACCAACAGGAGATGAACTCCTTAGATTGGACCAAGAGGAGACGAACTCCCTTAGATTGGACCAAAAAGAGACGAACTCATTAGAATGGACCGAGAGAGGACGAACTCCATTAGATTGGACCCAGATGCGACGAATTCCTTAGATTGGACCAAGAGGAGAAGAACTCCCTTACATTGGACCAAGAGAGGACGTATTCCCATAGATTGGACCAGGAAAGGACGAACTCCGCTTGATTGCACCAGGAGGAAACGAACTCCTTAGATTGGACCAAGAGAGGACGAGCTATCTTAGATTGGACCAAGATGCGACGAACTACCTAAGAATGGACCAAGAGGTGACGAACTCCTTATATTGGACCAAGAGGAGACGAACTCCCTAGATTGGATGAAGAAAGGATGAACTCCATTAGATTGGACCAAGAGGTGACGAACTCCTTAGATTGGACCTAGAGGAGACGAACTCCCTTACATTGGACCAAAAAGAGACGAACTCCTTGGAGTGGACCGAGAGAGGACGAACTCCATTAGATTCGACCGAGAGGCGACGAACTCCTTAGATTACACCAAGAGGACATGAACACCCTTAGATTGCACCAAGAGGACGAACTCCCTTAGATTGCACGAAGAGGAGACGAATTCCTTATATTGGACCAAGAGAGGACAAACTCACTTAGATTGGACCAGAGGAGACGAACTCTTTATATTCGACCAAGAGAGGACGAACTCCCCTAGATTGGACCAAGATGGGACGAACTCCCTTAGATTGGACCCATAGGAGACGAACTCCTTACATTAGACCAAGAGAGGACGAACACCCTTAGATTGCACCAAGAGGAGACGAACTCCTTAGATTTGACCGAGAGAGGACGAACTCTCTTAGATTGAACCAAGAGGAGACGAAGTCCTTAGATTGGACGAAGAAAGGACGAACTCCATTAGATTGGGCCAAGAGGCAACGAACTCCATATATTGGACCAAGAGAGCACGAGCTCTCTTAGATTGGACCAAAATGCGACGAACTACCTAAGAATGGACCAAGAGGAGACGAACTCCTTAGATTGGACCAAGAGAGGACGAGGTCTCTTAGATTGGACCAAGATGTGACGAACTACCTAAGAATGGACCAAGAGGAGACGAACTCCTTTGATTGGACCAGAGGAGACGAACTCCCTTATATTGGACAAAGAGGAGACGAACTCCCTTGAATTGGACTAAGAGAGGACGAACTCCTTTAGATTGGACGAAGAGGCGACGAACTCCTTATATTCGACCAAGAGAGGACGAACTCCCCTAGAATGGACCAAGAGGGGACGAACTCCCTTAGATTAGACCAACAGAGGACGAATTCCTTTAGATTGGACCACGAGGAGACTAACTCCTTAGATTGGACCAAGAGGACACGAACTCCCTTACATTAGACGAAGAAGAGACGAACTCCTTACATTGGACCAAGAGAGAACGAACTCCCTTAGATTGGACCAAGATGCGGCGAACTACCTAAGAATGGACCAAGAGGAGACGAACTCCTTAGATTGGAGCAAGAAAGGACGAACACCATTGCAGTGGACCAAAAGGCAACGAACTCCTTAGATTGGACCAAGAGGACACGAAATCCTTTAGATTGGACCAAAAAGAGAGGAACTCCTTACATTGGACCAAGAGAGGACGAACTCCATTAGATTAGACCAAGAGGTGACGACCTCCTTAGATTGGACCAAGAGAGGATGAACTCCCTTACATTGGACCTAGAGGGGACAAAGTCCCTTACATTGGACCAAGAGGAGACGAACTCCCTAAGATTGGACCAGGATAGGAAGAGATCCCTTAGATCGGACCAAGAGGCGACGAATTCCGTAGATTGGACCGAGAGAAGACAAACTCCTTAGATTAGACCAAGGAAGGACGAACTCCCTTAGATTGGACCAAAAGGCGACGAACTCCTTTAGATTAGACCCAGAGGAGACGAACTCCTTTATATTGGACCAGGAGAGGACGAACTCCCTTAGATTGGACCAAGAGGCGACGAACTCCCTCAGATTGGACCAACGGGAGACGAACTCCATTGATTGGACCAAGAGAGGACGAGCTCCCTTAGATTGGACCAAGAGGCGACGAACTACCTAAGAATGGACCAAGAGGGGACGAACTCGTTGGATTGGAACAGAGGAGACGAACTTTTTATATTCGACCAAGAGAGGAAGAACTCCTCTAGATTGGACCAAGATGGGACGAACTCCCTTAGATTGGACCAATAGGAGACAAACTCCTTACATTGGACCAAGAGAGGACGAACACCCTTCGATTACACCAAGAGGAGACGAACTCCTTAGATTGGACCAAGAGAGGACCAACTCCTTAGATTGCACCAGGAAGAGACGAACTCCTTAGATTGGACCAAGAGGTAACGAACTCCTTTAGATTGGACCAAGAGGCGACGAACTCCTTATATTCGGCCGAGAGAGGACAAACTCCCTTAGATTCGACCAAGAGGAGACAAACTCCTTAGATTGGATCAAGAGAGGACGAACTCCCTTTGATTGGACAAAGAGGTGACGAAGTTCTTAGATTGCACCAGGAAGAGACGAACTCTTTAGATTAGACTAACAGGGAACAAACTCCTTTAGATTAGACCAAGAGGCGACGAACTCCTTAGATTCAGCCGAGAGAGGACGAACTCCCCGAGATTGGACCAAGAGGAGACGAACTCCTTAGATTGGACAAAGAAAGGACGAACCCCATTAGATTGGACCAAGACGACACGAACTCCTTTAGATTAGACCAAAAAGAGACGAACTCCTTAGATAGGAACAATATGGGATGAACTCCCTCAGATTAGACCCAGAGGAGATGAACTCCTTTAGATTGGACCAAGAGAGGACGAACTCCCTTAGATTGGACCAAGAGGCGACGAACTCCCTCAGATTGGACCAACAGGAGATGAACTCCTTAGATTAGACAAAGAGAGGACAAACTCCCGTAGATTGGACCAAGAAGCGACGAACTACCTATGTATGGACCAAGAGGAGACGAACTCCCTAGAAGGAAACACGGGTGGACGAACTCCCTTAGATTGGACCAAGAGGGGACGAACTCCCTTAGATTAGATCCAGAGGAGATGAACTCCTTTAGATTGGACCAAGAGAGAACGAATTCCCTTAGATTGGACGAAGAGGCGACGAACTCCCTCAGATTGGACCAACGGGAGACGAACTCCTTAGATTGGACCAAGAGACGACGAACTCCCTTAGATTGGACCAAGATGCGACGAACTGCATAAGAATAGACCAAGAGGAGACGAACTCCTTGGATTGGACCAGAGGAGATGAACTCTTTATATTCGACCAAGAGAGTACAAACACCCTTCGATTACACCAAGAGGAGACGAACTCCTTAGATTGGACCAAGAGAGGACCAACTCCTTAGATTGCACCTGGAAGAGACGAACTTCTTAGATTGGACCAAGAGACGTTGAACTCCCTTAGATTGGACCAAGAGGGAACGAACTCCTTTATATTGGACCAAGAGGCAACGAACTCCTCAGATTGGACTGAGAGAGGACGAACTCCCTTAGATTGGACCAAGACGAGACGAACACCTTATATTGGACGAAGAAAGGACGAACTCCATTAGATTGGACCAAGAGGCAACGAACTCCTTAGATTGGACCAAGAAGAGACGAACTCCCATCGATTGGACTAAAAACAGACGAACTCTTTAGATTTGACCAAGAGAGGTCCAACTCCCTTAGATTGCACCAAGAGGAGACGAGCTCCTTAGATTGGACCAAGAGAGGACCAACTACTTAGATTGCACTAGGAAAAGACGAACTCCTTAGATTAGACTAAGAGCGAATGAACTCCATTAGTTTGGACCAAGAGGCAACGAACTCCTTCAATTGGACCAAAAAAAGACGAACTCTTTAGATTGGACCAAGAGAGGACCAACTCACTTAGATTGCACCAACATGCGACGAACTCCTTAGATTGGACCAAGAAGGACAAACTCCCTAAGATTGCACCAAGAAGAGACGAACTCCTTAGATTGGACTAAGAGGAGACGAACCCCCTTAGATTGGACCAAGAAAAGACGAACTCCTTAGATTGGACCAAGACAGGACGAACTCTTTTAGATTGGACCAAGATGCGACGAACTACCTACGAATGGACCAAGAGGAGACGAACTCCTTAGATTTGAGCGAGAGGAGACGATCTCCCTAGATTGGACCAAAAAAGGACGAACTCCATTAGATTGGATCCAGAGGCGACGAACTCCTTAGATTGGACAAAGAGGAGACGAACTTCCTTACATTGGACCAAAAAGAGACGAACTCCTTAGGTTGCACCAAGAGGTTAGATTGGACCAAGAGAAGACGAACTCCTTAGATTGGACCAAGAGAGGACGAACTCCCTTAGATTAGACCAAGAAAGGACGAACTCCCTTAGATTCCATCCAAAGAGGACCAACTACCTTCGATTGCACCAAGAAGAGACGAATTCCCTAGATTGGACCAAGAACGGACGAACTCCCTCATATTGGACCGAGAGGGGACGAACTCCCTTAGATTGGACCAAGAGGAGACGAACTCCCTTAAAATGGACCAAGAGAGGACGAACTCCCTTAGATTGGACCAAGAGGCGACGAACTACTTAGACTGGACCAGGAGAGGACGAACTCCCTTAGATTCGACCAAGAGGAGACGAATTCCTTAGACTGGAGCAAGAGAGGACGAATTCCCTTAGATTGGACCAAGATGCTACGAACTACCTAAGAATGGACCAAGAGGAGACGAACTCCTTAGATTGGACCAAGAGGTGATGAACTCCTTATATTCGACCAAGAGAGGACGAACTCCCCTAGAATGGACCAAGCGGGGACGAACTCCGTTAGAATGGATCATGAGGAAACGAACTCATTGGATTGGACAGAGGGGAGACGAACACCTGAGATTAGACCAATAGAGGATGAATTCCCTTAGATTGGACCACGAGGAGACGAACTCCTTAGATTGGACAAAGAGGACACGAACTCCCTTAGATTGGACCAAGAAAAGAGGAACTCCTTAGATTGCACCAAGAGAGGACCAACTCCCTTAGATTGGACCAAGATGCGACGAACTACCTAAGAATGGAGCAAGAGAGGATGAACTCCCTTTGATTCACAACAAGAGACGAACCTTCAGATTGAACCAAGAGACCGATAGACTTTGATTTGCCAACGGACGACGAACTCCTTAGATTGGACCAAGAGAGGACGAACTCCCTTAGATTGGACCAAGAGGAGACAAACTCCTTAGATTGGACGAAGAGAGGACGAACTCCTTTAGATTGGACTAAGAGGCGACGAACTCCTTAGATTGGACCACAAGGAGACAAAATCCCTTAGATTGGACCAAGAGGAGACGAACTCCTTAGATTGGAGGAAGAAAGGTCAAACACCATTACTGTAGACCAAGAGGCGACAAACTGCTTAGATTGGACCAAGATGACTCGAACTTGTTTAGATTGGACCAAAAAGAGACGAACTCCTTAGATTGGACCAAGAGAGGACGAACTCCATTACATTGGACAAAGAGGCGACGAACTCCTTAGATTGAACCACAAGGAGACAAAATCCCTTAGATTGGACCAAGAGAGGACGAACTCCCTTATATTGGTCCAAGAGAGGATAAACTCCCTTATATTGGACCAAGAGGAGGGGAACTCCCTTAGATTGGACGAAGAGGAGACGCACTCCCTTAAATTGGACCAAGAGAGGACGACTCCTCTTAGATTGGGCCAACGGACGACGAAATCCCTTAGATTGGACCAAGAGAAGACGAACCCCTAATTGGACCAAGAGGAGACAAAATCCTTAGATTGGACCAAGGAGACGAACTCCTTAGATTGGAGCAGAAAGGACAAACACCATTACTGTAGACCAAGAGGCGACGAACTGCTTAGATTGGACCAAGATGACTCGAACTTGTTTAGATTGGACCAAGAAGAGACGAAGTCCTTAGATTGGACCAAGAGAGTACGAACTCCCTTAGATTGGACTAAGAGGCGACGAACTCCTTAGATTGGACCAAGAGAGGACGAACTCCCTTAGATTGGACCAAGATGCGACGAACTACCTAAGAAAGGACCAAGAGGAGACTAACTCCATAGATTGGAGCAAGAACGGACGAACACTATTACAGTGGACCAAGAGGCGACGAACTGCTTAGATTGGACCGACAAGACACGAACTCCTTTAGATTGGACCAAAAAGAGACGAACTCTTTAGATTGGACCAAGAGAGGATGAACTCCCTTTGATTGGACGAAGAGGCGACGAACTCCTTAGATTGGACCAAGAGAGGACGAACACCCTTAGATTGGACCAAGAGGTGACAAACTACCTAAGAAAGGACCAAGAGGAGATGAACTCCTTAGATTGGAGCAAGAAAGGACGAACACCATTCCAGTGGACCAAGAGGCGACGAACTGCTTAGATTGGACCAAGAGGACATGAACTCCTTTAGATTGGACCAAAAAGAGACGAACTCCTTAGATTGGACCAAGAGGACACGAACTCCCTTATATTGGTCCAAAGAGGATGAACTCCCTTATATTGGACCAAGAGGAGGGAACTCTCTTAGATTGGACCAAGAGGAGACGAACTCCCTTTAAATTGTAGATTGGGCCAACGGACGACGAAATCCTTAGATTGGACCAAGAGAAGTCGAACTCCCTTAGATTGGACCAAGAGGAGACGAAGTCCTTAGATTGGACCAAGAGAGGACGAACTCCCTTAGATTGGACTAAGAGGCGACGAAGTCTTTAGATTGGACCAAGAGAGGACGAACTCCCTTAGATTGGACCAAGATTCGACGAACTACCTAAGAAAGGACCAAGAGGAGACGAACTCCTTAGATTGGAGCAAGAAAGGACGAACACCATTCTAGTGGAGCAAGAGGCGACGAACTGCTTAGATTGGACAAAGAGGAGACGAACTCCATTAGTTTGGACCAAGAGGCAACGAACTCCTTCAATTGGACCAAAAAAAGACGAACTCTTTAGATTGGACCAAGAGAGGACCAACTCACTTAGATTGCACCAACATGCGACGAACTCCTTAGATTGGACCAAGAAGGACAAACTCCCTAAGATTGCACCAAGAAGAGACGAACTCCTTAGATTGGACTAAGAGGAGACGAACCCCCTTAGATTGGACCAAGAAAAGACGAACTCCTTAGATTGGACCAAGACAGGACGAAATCTTTTAGATTGGACCAAGATGCGACGAACTACCTACGAATGGACCAAGAGGAGACGAACTCCTTAGATTTGAGCAAGAGGAGACGATCTCCCTAGATTGGACCAAAAAAGGACGAACTCCATTAGATTGGATCCAGAGGCGACGAACTCCTTAGATTGGACAAAGAGGAGACGAACTTCCTTACATTGGACCAAAAAGAGACGAACTCCTTAGGTTGCACCAAGAGGTTAGATTGGACCAAGAGAAGACGAACTCCTTAGATTGGACCAAGAGAGGACGAACTCCCTTAGATTAGACCAAGAAAGGACGAACTCCCTTAGATTCCATCCAAAGAGGACCAACTACCTTTGATTGCACCAAGAAGAGACGAATTCCCTAGATTGGACCAAGAACGGACGAACTCCCTCATATTGGACCGAGAGGGGACGAACTCCCTTAGATTGGACCAAGAGGAGACGAACTCCCTTAAAATGGACCAAGAGAGGACGAACTCCCTTAGATTGGACCAAGAGGCGACGAACTACTTAGACTGGACCAGGAGAGGACGAACTCCCTTAGATTCGACCAAGAGGAGACGAATTCCTTAGACTGGAGCAAGAGAGGACGAATTCCCTTAGATTGGACCAAGATGCTACGAACTACCTAAGAATGGACCAAGAGGAGACGAACTCCTTAGATTGGACCAAGAGGTGATGAACTCCTTATATTCGACCAAGAGAGGACGAACTCCCCTAGAATGGACCAAGCGGGGACGAACTCCGTTAGAATGGATCATGAGGAAACGAACTCATTGGATTGGACAGAGGGGAGACGAACACCTGAGATTAGACCAATAGAGGATGAATTCCCTTAGATTGGACCACGAGGAGACGAACTCCTTAGATTGGACAAAGAGGACACGAACTCCCTTAGATTGGACCAAGAAAAGAGGAACTCCTTAGATTGCACCAAGAGAGGACCAACTCCCTTAGATTGGACCAAGATGCGACGAACTACCTAAGAATGGAGCAAGAGAGGATGAACTCCCTTTGATTGCACCAACAAGAGACGAACTCTTCAGATTGGACCAAGAGGAGACGAACTCCCCTAGATTGGACCAAGAATAGACGAGGTCTCTTTGATTTGGCCAACGGACGACGAACTCCTTAGATTGGACCAAGAGAGGACGAACTCCCTTAGATTGGACCAAGAGGAGACAAACTCCTTAGATTGGACGAAGAGAGGACGAACTCCTTTAGATTGGACTAAGAGGCGACGAACTCCTTAGATTGGACCACAAGGAGACAAAATCCCTTAGATTGGACCAAGAGGAGACGAACTCCTTAGATTGGAGGAAGAAAGGTCAAACACCATTACTGTAGACCAAGAGGCGACAAACTGCTTAGATTGGACCAAGATGACTCGAACTTGTTTAGATTGGACCAAAAAGAGACGAACTCCTTAGATTGGACCAAGAGAGGACGAACTCCATTACATTGGACAAAGAGGCGACGAACTCCTTAGATTGAACCACAAGGAGACAAAATCCCTTAGATTGGACCAAGAGAGGACGAACTCCCTTATATTGGTCCAAGAGAGGATAAACTCCCTTATATTGGACCAAGAGGAGGGGAACTCCCTTAGATTGGACGAAGAGGAGACGCACTCCCTTAAATTGGACCAAGAGAGGACGAACTCTCTTAGATTGGGCCAACGGACGACGAAATCCTTAGATTGGACCAAGAGAAGACGAACCCCCTTAGATTGGACCAAGAGGAGACAAAATCCCTTAGATTGGACCAAGAGGAGACGAACTCCTTAGATTGGAGCAAGAAAGGACAAACACCATTACTGTAGACCAAGAGGCGACGAACTGCTTAGATTGGACCAAGATGACTCGAACTTGTTTAGATTGGACCAAGAAGAGACGAAGTCCTTAGATTGGACCAAGAGAGTACGAACTCCCTTAGATTGGACTAAGAGGCGACGAACTCCTTAGATTGGACCAAGAGAGGACGAACTCCCTTAGATTGGACCAAGATGCGACGAACTACCTAAGAAAGGACCAAGAGGAGACTAACTCCATAGATTGGAGCAAGAAAGGACGAACACTATTACAGTGGACCAAGAGGCGACGAACTGCTTAGATTGGACCGACAAGACACGAACTCCTTTAGATTGGACCAAAAAGAGACGAACTCTTTAGATTGGACCAAGAGAGGATGAACTCCCTTTGATTGGACGAAGAGGCGACGAACTCCTTAGATTGGACCAAGAGAGGACGAACACCCTTAGATTGGACCAAGAGGTGACAAACTACCTAAGAAAGGACCAAGAGGAGATGAACTCCTTAGATTGGAGCAAGAAAGGACGAACACCATTCCAGTGGACCAAGAGGCGACGAACTGCTTAGATTGGACCAAGAGGACTGAACTCCTTTAGATTGGACCAAAAAGAGACGAACTCCTTAGATTGGACCAAGAGGACACGAACTCCCTTATATTGGTCCAAGAGAGGATGAACTCCCTTATATTGGACCAAGAGGAGGGGAACTCTCTTAGATTGGACGAAGAGGAGACGCACTCCCTTAAATTGGACCAAGAGAGGACGAACTCCCTTAGATTGGGCCAACGGACGACGAAATCCTTAGATTGGACCACGAACTTAGATTCGAAGTCCTTAGATTGGACCAAGAGAGGACGAACTCCCTTAGATTGGACTAAGAGGCGACGGATTGGACCAAGAGAGGACGAACTCCCTTAGATTGGACCAAGATTCGACGAACTACCTCTCCTTAGATTATTGACGAACTGCTTAGATTGAGGAGGGGAACAATTGGACCAAAAAGAGACGAACTCTTTAGATTGGACCAAGAGAGGACGAGACGAACTCCTTAGATTGGACCAAGAGCTTACCCTTAGATTGGACCAAGATTGACGAACTACCTTAGAAAGGACCAAGAGGAGATGAACTCCTTAGATTGGAGCAAGAAAGGACGAACACCATTAGTGGACCAAGAGGCGACGAACTGCTTAGATTGGACCAAGAGGAAGAACTCCTTTAGATTGGACCAAAAAGAGACGAACTCCTTAGATTGGACCTTAGATTGGACCAAGAGGAGGGAACTCTCTTAGATTGGACCAAGAGAGGACGAAATCCCTTAGATTGGGCCAACGGACGACGAAATCCTTAGATTGGACCAAGAGAAGTCGAACTCCCTTAGATTGGACCAAGAGGAGACGAAGTCCTTAGATTGGACCAAGAGAAGAACTTTAGATTGGACCAAGAGAGGACGAACTCCCTTAGATTGGACCAAGATTCGACGAACTACCTAAGAAAGGACCAAGAGGAGACGAACTCCTTAGATTGGAGCAAGAAAGGACGAACACCATTCTAGTGGAGCAAGAGGCGACGAACTGCTTAGATTGGACAAAGAGGAGACGAACTCCATTAGTTTGGACCAAGAGGCAACGAACTCCTTCAATTGGACCAAAAAAAGACGAACTCTTTAGATTGGACCAAGAGAGGACCAACTCACTTAGATTGCACCAACATGCGACGAACTCCTTAGATTGGACCAAGAAGGACAAACTCCCTAAGATTGCACCAAGAAGAGACGAACTCCTTAGATTGGACTAAGAGGAGACGAACCCCCTTAGATTGGACCAAGAAAAGACGAACTCCTTAGATTGGACCAAGACAGGACGAACTCTTTTAGATTGGACCAAGATGCGACGAACTACCTACGAATGGACCAAGAGGAGACGAACTCCTTAGATTTGAGCAAGAGGAGACGATCTCCCTAGATTGGACCAAAAAAGGACGAACTCCATTAGATTGGATCCAGAGGCGACGAACTCCTTAGATTGGACAAAGAGGAGACGAACTTCCTTACATTGGACCAAAAAGAGACGAACTCCTTAGGTTGCACCAAGAGGTTAGATTGGACCAAGAGAAGACGAACTCCTTAGATTGGACCAAGAGAGGACGAACTCCCTTAGATTAGACCAAGAAAGGACGAACTCCCTTAGATTCCATCCAAAGAGGACCAACTACCTTCGATTGCACCAAGAAGAGACGAATTCCCTAGATTGGACCAAGAACGGACGAACTCCCTCATATTGGACCGAGAGGGGACGAACTCCCTTAGATTGGACCAAGAGGAGACGAACTCCCTTAAAATGGACCAAGAGAGGACGAACTCCCTTAGATTGGACCAAGAGGCGACGAACTACTTAGACTGGACCAGGAGAGGACGAACTCCCTTAGATTCGACCAAGAGGAGACGAATTCCTTAGACTGGAGCAAGAGAGGACGAATTCCCTTAGATTGGACCAAGATGCTACGAACTACCTAAGAATGGACCAAGAGGAGACGAACTCCTTAGATTGGACCAAGAGGTGATGAACTCCTTATATTCGACCAAGAGAGGACGAACTCCCCTAGAATGGACCAAGCGGGGACGAACTCCGTTAGAATGGATCATGAGGAAACGAACTCATTGGATTGGACAGAGGGGAGACGAACACCTGAGATTAGACCAATAGAGGATGAATTCCCTTAGATTGGACCACGAGGAGACGAACTCCTTAGATTGGACAAAGAGGACACGAACTCCCTTAGATTGGACCAAGAAAAGAGGAACTCCTTAGATTGCACCAAGAGAGGACCAACTCCCTTAGATTGGACCAAGATGCGACGAACTACCTAAGAATGGAGCAAGAGAGGATGAACTCCCTTTGATTGCACCAACAAGAGACGAACTCTTCAGATTGGACCAAGAGGAGACGAACTCCCCTAGATTGGACCAAGAATAGACGAGGTCTCTTTGATTTGGCCAACGGACGACGAACTCCTTAGATTGGACCAAGAGAGGACGAACTCCCTTAGATTGGACCAAGAGGAGACAAACTCCTTAGATTGGACGAAGAGAGGACGAACTCCTTTAGATTGGACTAAGAGGCGACGAACTCCTTAGATTGGACCACAAGGAGACAAAATCCCTTAGATTGGACCAAGAGGAGACGAACTCCTTAGATTGGAGGAAGAAAGGTCAAACACCATTACTGTAGACCAAGAGGCGACAAACTGCTTAGATTGGACCAAGATGACTCGAACTTGTTTAGATTGGACCAAAAAGAGACGAACTCCTTAGATTGGACCAAGAGAGGACGAACTCCATTACATTGGACAAAGAGGCGACGAACTCCTTAGATTGAACCACAAGGAGACAAAATCCCTTAGATTGGACCAAGAGAGGACGAACTCCCTTATATTGGTCCAAGAGAGGATAAACTCCCTTATATTGGACCAAGAGGAGGGGAACTCCCTTAGATTGGACGAAGAGGAGACGCACTCCCTTAAATTGGACCAAGAGAGGACGAACTCTCTTAGATTGGGCCAACGGACGACGAAATCCTTAGATTGGACCAAGAGAAGACGAACCCCCTTAGATTGGACCAAGAGGAGACAAAATCCCTTAGATTGGACCAAGAGGAGACGAACTCCTTAGATTGGAGCAAGAAAGGACAAACACCATTACTGTAGACCAAGAGGCGACGAACTGCTTAGATTGGACCAAGATGACTCGAACTTGTTTAGATTGGACCAAGAAGAGACGAAGTCCTTAGATTGGACCAAGAGAGTACGAACTCCCTTAGATTGGACTAAGAGGCGACGAACTCCTTAGATTGGACCAAGAGAGGACGAACTCCCTTAGATTGGACCAAGATGCGACGAACTACCTAAGAAAGGACCAAGAGGAGACTAACTCCATAGATTGGAGCAAGAAAGGACGAACACTATTACAGTGGACCAAGAGGCGACGAACTGCTTAGATTTAGATTGGACCAAAAAGAGACGAACTCTTTAGATTGGACCAAGAGAGGATGAACTCCCTTTGATTGGACGAAGAGGCGACGAACTCCTTAGATTGGACCAAGAGAGGACGAACACCCTTAGATTGGACCAAGAGGTGACAAACTACCTAAGAAAGGACCAAGAGGAGATGAACTCCTTAGATTGGAGCAAGAAAGGACGAACACCATTCCAGTGGACCAAGAGGCGACGAACTGCTTAGATTGGACCAAGAGGACATGAACTCCTTTAGATTGGACCAAAAAGAGACGAACTCCTTAGATTGGACCAAGAGGACACGAACTCCCTTATATTGGTCCAAGAGAGGATGAACTCCCTTATATTGGACCAAGAGGAGGGGAACTCTCTTAGATTGGACGAAGAGGAGACGCACTCCCTTAAATTGGACCAAGAGAGGACGAAATCCCTTAGATTGGGCCAACGGACGACGAAATCCTTAGATTGGACCAAGAGAAGTCGAACTCCCTTAGATTGGACCAAGAGGAGACGAAGTCCTTAGATTGGACCAAGAGAGGACGAACTCCCTTAGATTGGACTAAGAGGCGACGAAGTCTTTAGATTGGACCAAGAGAGGACGAACTCCCTTAGATTGGACCAAGATTCGACGAACTACCTAAGAAAGGACCAAGAGGAGACGAACTCCTTAGATTGGAGCAAGAAAGGACGAACACCATTCTAGTGGAGCAAGAGGCGACGAACTGCTTAGATTGGACAAAGAGGAGACGAACTCCATTAGTTTGGACCAAGAGGCAACGAACTCCTTCAATTGGACCAAAAAAAGACGAACTCTTTAGATTGGACCAAGAGAGGACCAACTCACTTAGATTGCACCAACATGCGACGAACTCCTTAGATTGGACCAAGAAGGACAAACTCCCTAAGATTGCACCAAGAAGAGACGAACTCCTTAGATTGGACTAAGAGGAGACGAACCCCCTTAGATTGGACCAAGAAAAGACGAACTCCTTAGATTGGACCAAGACAGGACGAAATCTTTTAGATTGGACCAAGATGCGACGAACTACCTACGAATGGACCAAGAGGAGACGAACTCCTTAGATTTGAGCAAGAGGAGACGATCTCCCTAGATTGGACCAAAAAAGGACGAACTCCATTAGATTGGATCCAGAGGCGACGAACTCCTTAGATTGGACAAAGAGGAGACGAACTTCCTTACATTGGACCAAAAAGAGACGAACTCCTTAGGTTGCACCAAGAGGTTAGATTGGACCAAGAGAAGACGAACTCCTTAGATTGGACCAAGAGAGGACGAACTCCCTTAGATTAGACCAAGAAAGGACGAACTCCCTTAGATTCCATCCAAAGAGGACCAACTACCTTCGATTGCACCAAGAAGAGACGAATTCCCTAGATTGGACCAAGAACGGACGAACTCCCTCATATTGGACCGAGAGGGGACGAACTCCCTTAGATTGGACCAAGAGGAGACGAACTCCCTTAAAATGGACCAAGAGAGGACGAACTCCCTTAGATTGGACCAAGAGGCGACGAACTACTTAGACTGGACCAGGAGAGGACGAACTCCCTTAGATTCGACCAAGAGGAGACGAATTCCTTAGACTGGAGCAAGAGAGGACGAATTCCCTTAGATTGGACCAAGATGCTACGAACTACCTAAGAATGGACCAAGAGGAGACGAACTCCTTAGATTGGACCAAGAGGTGATGAACTCCTTATATTCGACCAAGAGAGGACGAACTCCCCTAGAATGGACCAAGCGGGGACGAACTCCGTTAGAATGGATCATGAGGAAACGAACTCATTGGATTGGACAGAGGGGAGACGAACACCTGAGATTAGACCAATAGAGGATGAATTCCCTTAGATTGGACCACGAGGAGACGAACTCCTTAGATTGGACAAAGAGGACACGAACTCCCTTAGATTGGACCAAGAAAAGAGGAACTCCTTAGATTGCACCAAGAGAGGACCAACTCCCTTAGATTGGACCAAGATGCGACGAACTACCTAGAGAGGATGAACTCCCTTTGATTGCACCAACAAGAGACGAACTCTTCAGATTGGACCAAGAGGAGACGAACTCCCCTAGATTGGACCAAGAATAGACGAGGTCTCTTTGATTTGGCCAACGGACGACGAACTCCTTAGATTGGACCAAGAGAGGACGAACTCCCTTAGATTGGACCAAGAGGAGACAAACTCCTTAGATTGGACGAAGAGAGGACGAACTCCTTTAGATTGGACTAAGAGGCGACGAACTCCTTAGATTGGACCACAAGGAGACAAAATCCCTTAGATTGGACCAAGAGGAGACGAACTCCTTAGATTGGAGGAAGAAAGGTCAAACACCATTACTGTAGACCAATACTGCGACGAACTCCTTAGATTGGACAAAGAGGACGAAACCCCTTAGATTGACGAACCCACCACAAGAGAGAAAACCCCTTGGATTGGTCCAAGAGAGGATAAACTCCCTTATATTGGACCAAGAGGAGGGGAACTCCCTTAGATTGGACGAAGAGGAGACGCACTCCCTTAAATTGGACCAAGAGAGGACGAACTCTCTTAGATTGGGCCAACGGACGACGAAATCCTTAGATTGGACCAAGAGAAGACGAACCCCCTTAGATTGGACCAAGAGGAGACAAAATCCCTTAGATTGGACCAAGAGGAGACGAACTCCTTAGATTGGAGCAAGAAAGGACAAACACCATTACTGTAGACCAAGAGGCGACGAACTGCTTAGATTGGACCAAGATGACTCGAACTTGTTTAGATTGGACCAAGAAGAGACGAAGTCCTTAGATTGGACCAAGAGAGTACGAACTCCCTTAGATTGGACTAAGAGGCGACGAACTCCTTAGATTGGACCAAGAGAGGACGAACTCCCTTAGATTGGACCAAGATGCGACGAACTACCTAAGAAAGGACCAAGAGGAGACTAACTCCATAGATTGGAGCAAGAAAGGACGAACACTATTACAGTGGACCAAGAGGCGACGAACTGCTTAGATTGGACCGACAAGACACGAACTCCTTTAGATTGGACCAAAAAGAGACGAACTCTTTAGATTGGACCAAGAGAGGATGAACTCCCTTTGATTGGACGAAGAGGCGACGAACTCCTTAGATTGGACCAAGAGAGGACGAACACCCTTAGATTGGACCAAGAGGTGACAAACTACCTAAGAAAGGACCAAGAGGAGATGAACTCCTTAGATTGGAGCAAGAAAGGACGAACACCATTCCAGTGGACCAAGAGGCGACGAACTGCTTAGATTGGACCAAGAGGACATGAACTCCTTTAGATTGGACCAAAAAGAGACGAACTCCTTAGATTGGACCAAGAGGACACGAACTCCCTTATATTGGTCCAAGAGAGGATGAACTCCCTTATATTGGACCAAGAGGAGGGGAACTCTCTTAGATTGGACGAAGAGGAGACGCACTCCCTTAAATTGGACCAAGAGAGGACGAAATCCCTTAGATTGGGCCAACGGACGACGAAATCCTTAGATTGGACCAAGAGAAGTCGAACTCCCTTAGATTGGACCAAGAGGAGACGAAGTCCTTAGATTGGACCAAGAGAGGACGAACTCCCTTAGATTGGACTAAGAGGCGACGAAGTCTTTAGATTGGACCAAGAGAGGACGAACTCCCTTAGATTGGACCAAGATTCGACGAACTACCTAAGAAAGGACCAAGAGGAGACGAACTCCTTAGATTGGAGCAAGAAAGGACGAACACCATTCTAGTGGAGCAAGAGGCGACGAACTGCTTAGATTGGACAAAGAGGAGACGAACTCCATTAGTTTGGACCAAGAGGCAACGAACTCCTTCAATTGGACCAAAAAAAGACGAACTCTTTAGATTGGACCAAGAGAGGACCAACTCACTTAGATTGCACCAACATGCGACGAACTCCTTAGATTGGACCAAGAAGGACAAACTCCCTAAGATTGCACCAAGAAGAGACGAACTCCTTAGATTGGACTAAGAGGAGACGAACCCCCTTAGATTGGACCAAGAAAAGACGAACTCCTTAGATTGGACCAAGACAGGACGAAATCTTTTAGATTGGACCAAGATGCGACGAACTACCTACGAATGGACCAAGAGGAGACGAACTCCTTAGATTTGAGCGAGAGGAGACGATCTCCCTAGATTGGACCAAAAAAGGACGAACTCCATTAGATTGGATCCAGAGGCGACGAACTCCTTAGATTGGACAAAGAGGAGACGAACTTCCTTACATTGGACCAAAAAGAGACGAACTCCTTAGGTTGCACCAAGAGGTTAGATTGGACCAAGAGAAGACGAACTCCTTAGATTGGACCAAGAGAGGACGAACTCCCTTAGATTAGACCAAGAAAGGACGAACTCCCTTAGATTCCATCCAAAGAGGACCAACTACCTTCGATTGCACCAAGAAGAGACGAATTCCCTAGATTGGACCAAGAACGGACGAACTCCCTCATATTGGACCGAGAGGGGACGAACTCCCTTAGATTGGACCAAGAGGAGACGAACTCCCTTAAAATGGACCAAGAGAGGACGAACTCCCTTAGATTGGACCAAGAGGCGACGAACTACTTAGACTGGACCAGGAGAGGACGAACTCCCTTAGATTCGACCAAGAGGAGACGAATTCCTTAGACTGGAGCAAGAGAGGACGAATTCCCTTAGATTGGACCAAGATGCTACGAACTACCTAAGAATGGACCAAGAGGAGACGAACTCCTTAGATTGGACCAAGAGGTGATGAACTCCTTATATTCGACCAAGAGAGGACGAACTCCCCTAGAATGGACCAAGCGGGGACGAACTCCGTTAGAATGGATCATGAGGAAACGAACTCATTGGATTGGACAGAGGGGAGACGAACACCTGAGATTAGACCAATAGAGGATGAATTCCCTTAGATTGGACCACGAGGAGACGAACTCCTTAGATTGGACAAAGAGGACACGAACTCCCTTAGATTGGACCAAGAAAAGAGGAACTCCTTAGATTGCACCAAGAGAGGACCAACTCCCTTAGATTGGACCAAGATGCGACGAACTACCTAAGAATGGAGCAAGAGAGGATGAACTCCCTTTGATTGCACCAACAAGAGACGAACTCTTCAGATTGGACCAAGAGGAGACGAACTCCCCTAGATTGGACCAAGAATAGACGAGGTCTCTTTGATTTGGCCAACGGACGACGAACTCCTTAGATTGGACCAAGAGAGGACGAACTCCCTTAGATTGGACCAAGAGGAGACAAACTCCTTAGATTGGACGAAGAGAGGACGAACTCCTTTAGATTGGACTAAGAGGCGACGAACTCCTTAGATTGGACCACAAGGAGACAAAATCCCTTAGATTGGACCAAGAGGAGACGAACTCCTTAGATTGGAGGAAGAAAGGTCAAACACCATTACTGTAGACCAAGAGGCGACAAACTGCTTAGATTGGACCAAGATGACTCGAACTTGTTTAGATTGGACCAAAAAGAGACGAACTCCTTAGATTGGACCAAGAGAGGACGAACTCCATTACATTGGACAAAGAGGCGACGAACTCCTTAGATTGAACCACAAGGAGACAAAATCCCTTAGATTGGACCAAGAGAGGACGAACTCCCTTATATTGGTCCAAGAGAGGATAAACTCCCTTATATTGGACCAAGAGGAGGGGAACTCCCTTAGATTGGACGAAGAGGAGACGCACTCCCTTAAATTGGACCAAGAGAGGACGAACTCTCTTAGATTGGGCCAACGGACGACGAAATCCTTAGATTGGACCAAGAGAAGACGAACCCCCTTAGATTGGACCAAGAGGAGACAAAATCCCTTAGATTGGACCAAGAGGAGACGAACTCCTTAGATTGGAGCAAGAAAGGACAAACACCATTACTGTAGACCAAGAGGCGACGAACTGCTTAGATTGGACCAAGATGACTCGAACTTGTTTAGATTGGACCAAGAAGAGACGAAGTCCTTAGATTGGACCAAGAGAGTACGAACTCCCTTAGATTGGACTACTCCTTAGATTGGACCAAGAGAGACGAACTCCTTAGATTGGACCAAGAGAGGACGAACTCCCTTAGATTGGACCAAGATGCGACGAACTACCTAAGAAAGGACCAAGAGGAGACTAACTCCATAGATTGGAGCAAGAAAGGACGAACACTATTACAGTGGACCAAGAGGCGACGAACTGCTTAGATTGGACCGACAAGACACGAACTCCTTTAGATTGGACCAAAAAGAGACGAACTCTTTAGATTGGACCAAGAGAGGATGAACTCCCTTTGATTGGACGAAGAGGCGACGAACTCCTTAGATTGGACCAAGAGAGGACGAACACCCTTAGATTGGACCAAGAGTGGACCAAGAGGAGAAACTCCTTAGATTAACTCGAACCCTAAGAGGCGACGAACTCCTTAGATTGGACCCGAACTCCCTTAGATTGGACCAAGATGCGACGCTAAGAAAGGACCGAGACTAACTCCATTCTATTACAGTGGACCAAGAGGCGACGAACTGCTTAGATTGGACCGACAGGACACGAACTCCTTTAGATTGGACCAAAAAGAGACGAACTCTTTAGATTGGACCAAGAGAGGATGAACTCCCTTTGATTGGACGAAGAGGCGACGAACTCCTTAGATTGGACCAAGAAGGACGAACACCCTTAGATTGGACCAAGAGGTGCACTCCCTGATTGACGACCATTCCAGAGAGGACGACACTCCTTAGATTGGGCCAGACGGACGGACGACGAACTCCTTAGATTGGACCAAGAGAAGTCGAACTCCCTTAGATTGGACCAAGAGGAGACGAACTCCTTAGATTGGACCAAGAGAGGACGATTCTCCTTAGATTGGACCAAGAGAGACGAACTCCCGACGAAGTCTTTAGATTGGACCAAGAGAGGACGAACTCCCTTAGATTGGACCAAGATTCGACGAACTACCTAAGAAAGGACCAAGAGGAGACGAACTCCTTAGATTGGAGCAAGAAAGGACGAACACCATTCTAGTGGAGCAAGAGGCGACGAACTGCTTAGATTGGACAAAGAGGAGACGAACTCCATTAGTTTGGACCAAGAGGCAACGAACTCCTTCAATTGGACCAAAAAAAGACGAACTCTTTAGATTGGACCAAGAGAGGACCAACTCACTTAGATTGCACCAACATGCGACGAACTCCTTAGATTGGACCAAGAAGGACAAACTCCCTAAGATTGCACCAAGAAGAGACGAACTCCTTAGATTGGACTAAGAGGAGACGAACCCCCTTAGATTGGACCAAGAAAAGACGAACTCCTTAGATTGGACCAAGACAGGACGAACTCTTTTAGATTGGACCAAGATGCGACGAACTACCTACGAATGGACCAAGAGGAGACGAACTCCTTAGATTTGAGCAAGAGGAGACGATCTCCCTAGATTGGACCAAAAAAGGACGAACTCCATTAGATTGGATCCAGAGGCGACGAACTCCTTAGATTGGACAAAGAGGAGACGAACTTCCTTACATTGGACCAAAAAGAGACGAACTCCTTAGGTTGCACCAAGAGGTTAGATTGGACCAAGAGAAGACGAACTCCTTAGATTGGACCAAGAGAGGACGAACTCCCTTAGATTAGACCAAGAAAGGACGAACTCCCTTAGATTCCATCCAAAGAGGACCAACTACCTTCGATTGCACCAAGAAGAGACGAATTCCCTAGATTGGACCAAGAACGGACGAACTCCCTCATATTGGACCGAGAGGGGACGAACTCCCTTAGATTGGACCAAGAGGAGACGAACTCCCTTAAAATGGACCAAGAGAGGACGAACTCCCTTAGATTGGACCAAGAGGCGACGAACTACTTAGACTGGACCAGGAGAGGACGAACTCCCTTAGATTCGACCAAGAGGAGACGAATTCCTTAGACTGGAGCAAGAGAGGACGAATTCCCTTAGATTGGACCAAGATGCTACGAACTACCTAAGAATGGACCAAGAGGAGACGAACTCCTTAGATTGGACCAAGAGGTGATGAACTCCTTATATTCGACCAAGAGAGGACGAACTCCCCTAGAATGGACCAAGCGGGGACGAACTCCGTTAGAATGGATCATGAGGAAACGAACTCATTGGATTGGACAGAGGGGAGACGAACACCTGAGATTAGACCAATAGAGGATGAATTCCCTTAGATTGGACCACGAGGAGACGAACTCCTTAGATTGGACAAAGAGGACACGAACTCCCTTAGATTGGACCAAGAAAAGAGGAACTCCTTAGATTGCACCAAGAGAGGACCAACTCCCTTAGATTGGACCAAGATGCGACGAACTACCTAAGAATGGAGCAAGAGAGGATGAACTCCCTTTGATTGCACCAACAAGAGACGAACTCTTCAGATTGGACCAAGAGGAGACGAACTCCCCTAGATTGGACCAAGAATAGACGAGGTCTCTTTGATTTGGCCAACGGACGACGAACTCCTTAGATTGGACCAAGAGAGGACGAACTCCCTTAGATTGGACCAAGAGGAGACAAACTCCTTAGATTGGACGAAGAGAGGACGAACTCCTTTAGATTGGACTAAGAGGCGACGAACTCCTTAGATTGGACCACAAGGAGACAAAATCCCTTAGATTGGACCAAGAGGAGACGAACTCCTTAGATTGGACCACAAGGAGACAAAATCCCTTAGATTGGACCAAGACGACGAACTACCTAAGAATGGAGCAAGAGAGGATGAACTCCCTTTGATTGCACCAACAAGAGACGAACTCTTAGATTGGACCAAGAGGAGACGAACTCCCCTAGATTGGACCAAGAATAGACGACTCTCTTTGATTTGGCCAACGGACGACGAACTCCTTAGATTGGACCAGAGAGATTGGACGAACTCCCTTAGATTGGACCAAGAGGAGACGCACTCCTTAATTGGACAAGAGAGGACGAACTCCCTTAGATTGGACCAAGAGCGACCTCCTTAGATTGGACCAAGAGGAGACAAAATCCCTTAGATTGGACCAAGAGGAGACGAACTCCTTAGATTGGAGGAAGAAAGGTCAAACACCATTACTGTAGACCAAGAGGCGACAAACTGCTTAGATTGGACCAAGATGACTCGAACTTGTTTAGATTGGACCAAAAGAGACGAAGTCCTTAGATTGGACCAAGAGAGACGAACTCCCTTAGATTGGACAAAGAGGCGACGAACTCCTTAGATTGGACCAAAGAGGACGAACTCCCTTAGATTGGACCAAGATGACGACCAAGGACCAAGAGGAGACTAACTCCTTAGATTGGAGCAAGAAGGACGAACACTATTACAGTGGACCAAGAGGCGACGAACTGCTTAGATTGGACCGAGAGACACGAACTCCTTTAGATTGGACCAAGAAGAGACGAACCCTTAGATTGGACCAAGAGAGGACGAACTCCCTTAGATTGGACAACGGCGACGAATCCTTAGATTGGACCAAGAGAGACGAACCCCTTAGATTGGACCAAGAGGAGAAAACCTAGATTGGACCAAGAGGAGACGAACTCCTTAGATTAGACGAAGTCCTTAGATTGGACCAAGAGAGTACGAACTCCCTTAGATTGGACTAAGAGGCGACGAACTCCTTAGATTGGACCAAGAGAGGACGAACTCCCTTAGATTGGACCAAGATGCGACGAACTACCTAAGAAAGACAAGAGGGGACGAAATCCTTAGATTGGACCAAGAAAGGGAACACATTACATTGGACCAAAGGCGACGAACTGCTTAATTGGACGAACAAGACACGAATTGCTTTAGATTGGACCACAGAGGAGGCCTTTGATTGAACACCTGAACACCCTTAGATTGGACCCAAACACCAAGAAAGGACCAAGAGGAGATGACACTCCTTAGATTACGAACTCCTTTAGATTGACGAACTCCTTAGATTGGACCAAGAGGAGACGAACCTTAGATTGGACCAAGAGAACTCCCTTAGATTGGACCAAGAGAGGACGGACTCCCTTACATTGGACCGAACTCCTTAGATTGGACCAGAGAGGAGACGAAGTCCTAGATTAGAATTGGACCAAGAGAGAATTCCCTTAGATTGGACCAAGAGGAGACGAACTCCTTAGATTGGACCAAGAGAGGACGAACTCCCTTAGAGACTAAGAGGACGAACTTAGATTGGACCAAGAGAGGACGAACTCCTTAGATTGGACCAAGATTCGACGAACTACCTAAGAAAGGACCAGAGGAGACGAACTCCTTAGATTGGAGCAAGAAAGGACGAACACCATTCTAGTGGAGCAAGAGGCGACGAACTGCTTAGATTGGACAAAGAGGAGACGAACTCCATTAGATTGGACCAAAAAGAGACGAACTCCTTAGATTGGACCAAGAGGAGACGAACTCCCTTAGATTACACCCAGAGGAGACGAACTCCTTTAGATTGGACCAAGAGCGGACGAACTCCCTTAGATTGGACCAAGAGGCGACGAACTCCCTTAGATTGGACCAACAGAAGACGAACTCCTTAGATTGCATCGAGAGAGGATGAACTCCCATAGATTGGACCAAAAAGCGACGATCTACCTAAGAATCGACCAAGAGGAGACGAACTCCTTAGATTGGACCAGAGGAGACGAACTCTTTATATTTGACCAAGAGAGGACGAACTCCCCTAGATTGGACAAAGATGGGACGAACTCCCTTAGATTGGACCAATAGGCGACGAACTCCTGACATTGGACCAAGACAGGACGAACACCCTTAGATTACACCAAGAGGAGACGAACTCCTTAGATTGCACCAAGAGAGGACCAACTCCCTTAGATTGCACCAGGATGAGATGAGCTCCTTAGATTGGACCAACAGACGTCGAACTCCCTTAGATTGGACCAAGAGGGGACGAACTCCTTTTGATCAGACCAAGAGGCGACGAACTCCTTAGATTCGACCGAGAGCGGATGAACTCCCATAGATTGGACCAAGAGGAGACGAACTCCTTAGATTGGACGAAAAACGGATGAACTCCATTAGATTGGACCAAGAGGAGACAAACTCCCTTCGATTGGACCAAAAAAAGACGAACTCCTTAGATTGGACCAAAAGTGGACCAACTCCCTTAGATTGCACCAAGAGGATACGAACTCCTTAGATGGGACCAAGAGAGGACGAACTCCCTTAAATTGGACCAAGAGGCGACGAACTCCTTAGATTGTAACAAGAGGGGACAAACTACCTTAGATTGCACCAAGAAGAGACGAACTCCTTAGATTGGACCAAGAGGAGACGAACTCCCTTAGATTGGATCAAGAAAAGACGAACTCCTTAGATTGAACCAAGAGGAGACGAACTCCTTAGATTGGACCAAGACGAGAGGAACTCCCTAGGTTGGACCAAGAAAGGACGAACTCCATTAGATTGGACCAAGAGGAGATGAACTCCCTGACATTGGACCAAAAAGAGACGAACTCCTTAGATTGGACCTAGAGAGGACGAACTCCACTAGATTGGACCGAGTGGCAACAAACTCCTTAGATTGCACCAAGAGGACACGAACTCCCTTAGATTGGACCTAGAGAGGACGAATTCGCTTAGATTGAACCAAGAAAGGACGAACTCCCTTAGATTCCGCCAAGAGGAAACGAACTTCATAGATTGCACCAAGAGGGGACCAATTCCCTTAGATTGCACCAGGAAAAGAAGAACTCCTTAGATTGGACCATGGGGGGACGAATTCCCTCAGATTGGACCAAGAGGAGACGAACTCCCTTAAATTGGAGCAAGAGAGGATGAACTCCCTTAGATTGGACCAAGATGCGACGAACTACCTCAGAATCGACCAAGAGGAGATGAACTCCTTAGATTGGACCAAGAGGAGACGAACTCCCTAGATTGGTTCAAGAAAAGACGAACTCTGTTAGATTGGATCAAGAGGCGACGAACTACGTAAGAATGGACCAAGAGGAGACGAGCTCATTAGATTGGACCAAGAAAGGATGAACTCTCTTAGATTGGACCAAGATGCGACGAACTACCTCAGAATGGACCAAGAGGAGACGAACTCCTTAGATTGGACCAAGAGGAGACGAACTCCCTAGATTGGACCAAGAAAGGACGAACTCCTTTAGATTGGACCAAGAGGCCACGAACTCCTTAGATCGGACCAAGAGGAGACGAACTCCCTCAGATTGGACCAAAAAGAGACGAACCTCTTAGATTGGACCGAGAGAGGACGAACTCCATTAGATTGGACCCTGAGATGACGAATTACTTAGATTGGAGTTCACTTAAATTAGAGCTCCCTTAGATTAGACCAAGAGAAGACGAACTCCCTTAGATTGGACCAAGAATGGACGAACTCCCCTAGATTGCACCAAGAGGAAACGAACTCGTTAGATTGGACCAAGAGAGGACCAACTCCCTAAGACTACACCAAGAGAGGACAAACTCCTTCAGATTCGACCAAGAATGGACAAACTCCCCTAGATTGCACCAAGAGGAAACGAACTCGTTAGATTGGACCAAGAGAGGACCAACTCCCTTAGATTGCACCAAGAGAGGACGACCTTCCTCAGCTTGGACCAAGAGGGGACCAACTCCCTCAGATTGAACCAAGAAGAGGTGAACTCTTTAGATTGAAACAAGGGAGCACACACTCCCTAAGAATGGATCAAGAATAGACAAATTCCCTAGATTGCACCAAGAGGAGACGAACTCTTTATATTCAACCAATAGAGAACGAACTCCCCTAGATTGGACCAAATGGGACGAACTCCCTTAGATTTGACCAATAGGAGATGAACTCCTTAGATTGGACCAAGAGAGGACCAACTCCGTTAGATTGCACCAAGAAGAGACGAACTTGTTAGATTGGACCGAGAGGGGACGAACTCCCTTAGATTGGACCCAAAGGGGACCAACTCCCTTAGATTGGACCAAGAGAAGACGAAGTCCTTTAAATTGGACCAAGAGATGACGAACTCCCTTATATTGGACCAAGATGCGACGAACTACCTAAGATTGGACCAAGAGAGGACCAACTCCTTAATGTTCACCAAGAAGAGGCGAACTTCTTAGATTGGACCAAGAGAGGACGAACTCTGCTAAAATGGACCAAGAGGAGACGAAATCCTTGGATTGGACCAAGAGAGGACGAACTCCCTTAGATTGGACCAAGAGGGGACGAACTCCTAGAGATTAGACCAATAGAAGACGAACTCCTTTGAATTGGACCAAGAGGGGACGAACTCCCTTAGATTGGACCAAGATGCGACGAACTACCTAAGATTGGACCAAGAGAGGACCAACCTTAGATTGCACCAAGAAGAGACGAACTCCTTAGATTTGACCAAGGGAGGACAAACTCCATTAGAATGGACCAAGAGGCGTTGAACTCCTTAGATTGTACTAAGAGGAGACGAACTCCCTTAGATTGGACCAAGAGTGGACGAACTCCTTAGATTGGACCAAGAAAGGACGAACTCCCTTAAATTGGGCCAAGAGGAGACGAACTCCTTATATTGCACCAAGAAGAGACGAATTCCTTAGATTGGAGTAAGAAAGGACGAACTCCATTAGATTGGACCATGAGGCGACGAACTCCTTAGATTGGACCAAGAGGAGACGAACTCCCTTAGATTGGACGAAAAAGATACGAACTCCTTAGATTGGACCAAGAGAGGATGAACTCGATTAGATTGGACCAAGAGGCGATGAACTCCTTCGATTGGACCAAGAGGCGAGGAACTCCTTAGATTGGATCAAGAGTGGATGAACTCCCTTTGATTGGACCAAGACGACACGAACTCCATAGATTGGACCAAGAGAGGACCACCTCCCTTAGATTGCACCAAGAAGAGATGAATTGCTTAGATTGGACCAAGTGGAGACGAACTCCTTTTAATGGAGCAAGAATGGACGAACTCCATTTGATTGGACCAAGAGGCGACGAACACCTTAGATTGGACCAAGAGGAGACGAACTCCCTTTGATTGGACGAAAAAGAGACGAACTCCTTACATTGGACCAAGAGAGGACAAACTCCATTAGATTGGACCAAGTGGCAATAAACTCCTTAGATTGGATCAAGAGGACACGAAATCCCTTAGATTGGACCAAGAGAGGACGAATTCCCTTAGATTAGACCAAGAGGAGACAAACTCCCTTAGATTGGACCAAGAGGGGATGAACTCCCTTAGATTGGGCCAAGAGAAGACAAACTCCTTAGATTGGACCAAGAGTGGATGAAGTCCCTTAGATTAGACTAGGAGAGGACGAACTCCCTTAGATTGGGCCAAGATGCGACGAATTACCTAGGTATGGACCAAGAGGAGACGATCTCCTTAGATTGGACCAAGAGGGGACGAACTGCTTAGATTGGACCAAGAAAGGAGACAAACTCCCTTAGATTCGACCAAAAAGAGTCGAACTCCTTAGATTGGACTAAGAGAGGACCACCTCCCTTAGATTCCACCAAGAAGAGACAAACTCCTTAGATTGGACCAAGAGAGGACGAACTCCCTTAGATTGGACCTAGAGGAGACGAACTCCTTAGATTGGACCAAGAGAGGATGAACTCCTTGAGATTCGACCAAGATGTGACGAACTACTTAAGAATGGACCAAAATGAGACGAACTCCTTAGATTGGACTAAGAGGAGACGAACTCCTTAGATTGGACCAACAGAGGACCAACTCCCTTTCATTGGATGAAGAAGAGACGAACTGCTTAGAATGGACCAATAGAGGACGAACTCCTTAGATTGGACCAAGAGAGGACGAATTCCCTTAGATTGGACCAAGAGTGGATGAACTCCTTAGATTGGACGAAGAAAGGATGAACTCCATTAGATTGGACCAAGAGGCAACGAACTCCTTAGATTGGACCAACAGGAGACGGACTCCCTTAGATTGGACCAAAATGAGACAAACTCCATAGATAGAACCAAGAGAGGACGAACTCCATTAGATTGGACCAAGAGGTAACAAACTCCTTAAATTGAACCCAGAGGAAACGACCTCCCTTAAATTGGACCAAGAGAGGACGACCTCCCTTAGATTGGACCAAGAGAGGACGAACTCCCTAAAAGTGCACCATGAAGAGACGAACTCCTTAGATTGGACCAAGAGAGGATGAACTCCCATAGATTGGATCAAGAAGGAAGTAACTCCCTTCAATAGGACCAGGAGGAGACGAACTCTTTTAAATTGCACCAAAAAGAGAGGACTAAAAGGACCAACTCCATTAGATCGCACAAAGAAGAGACGAACTCCTTAGATTGGACCAAGAGAGGACGAACTCCTTAGATTGGACCAAGAGAGGACGAACTCCTTAGATTGGACCAAGAGAGGACGAACTCCTCTAGATTTGACCAAGAGAGGACGAACTCCCTTAGATTGGACCAAGAGAGGAAAAACTCCCTTAGATTGCACCAAGTAGAAACGAACTCCATAGATTGGACCAAGAGGGGACGAACTCCCCTAGATTGGACCAAGAGGTGACGAACTACCTTAAATTGGACCAAGAGAGGACGAACTCCCTTAGATTGGACCAAGAGGAGACGAACTCCCTTCGATTGGACCAAAAAGAGACGAACTCCCTTAGATTGGACCAAGAGGAGACGAACTCCTTAGATTAGACCAAGAGATGGCGAACTCCTTTAGATTGGACCAAGATACAACGATCTACCAAAGAATGGACCAAGAAGGGACGACCTCCTTAGATTGGACCAAGAGGAGATGAACTCCTTAGATTGGACCAAGAAAGGACGAACTCCATTAGATTAGACCAAGAGGTGACGAACTCCTTAGATTGGACAAAGAGGAGACGAACTCCTTAGATTGGACCAAGAGAAGACGAACTCCCTTAAGATTGGGCCTAGAGACGACGAACTCCTTAGATTGGACCAAGGGAGGACGAACTCCCTTGGAATTGACCAAGAGAGGACGAACTCCCTTATATTAGACCAAGAGGAGACGACCTCCCATCGATTGGACAAAAAAGAGACGAACTCCTTAGATTGGGCCAAAAGAGGACGAATTCCCTTAAATTGGACCAAGAGGAGACGAACTCCTTATATTGGACCAAGGGAGGACGAACTCCCTTGGATTGGACCAAGATGCGACCAGCCACCTAAGAATGGACCAAGAGGAGCTGAACTCCTTAGATTGGACTAAGAGGAGTCGAACTCCATAGATTGGAGCAAGAAAGGACGAACTACATTAGATTGGACCAAGAGGCGACGAACTCCTTAGATTGTAGCAAGGGGAGAACTCCTTAGATTGGACCAAGAGAGGACAAACTCCATTAGATTGGACCAAGAGGCGACGAACTCCTTAGATTGGACCAAGAGGAGAAGAACTCCCTTAGATTGGACCAAGAGAGGACGAACTCCATTAGATTGGACCATGGGAGGACGAACTCCCTTGGATTGGACCAAGATGCGACCAGACACCTAGATTGGACCAAGATTCGACGAATTAACTAAGAATGGACCAAGAGGAGACGATCTCCTTAGATTGGACCAAGACAGGACGAACTCCCTTAGATTGGACCAAGAGAAGACGAACTCCATAGATTTAACCAAGGGAGGACGAACTCCATTAGATTGGACCAAGAGGCGACAAACTCCTTAGATTGGACCAAGTGGAGACGAACTCTTTATATTCGACAAAGAGAGGACGAACTCCCTTAGATTGGACCAAGATGGCACGAACTCCCTTAGATCGCACCAAGAAGAGACGAACTCCTTAGATTGGACCAAGAAGGGATGAACTCCCTTAGATTGGACCAATAGGAGACAAACTCCTTAGAATGGACCGAGAGAGGGCAAAATCCCTTAGATTGCACCAACAGGAGACAAACTCCTTACAGTGGACCCAGAAAGGACCAACTTCCTTAAATTGCACCAAGAAGAGATGACCTCCTTAGATTGAACCAAAAGGGGACGAACTCCCTTAGATAGGACGAAGAGGAGACAAACTCCCTCAAATTGGACCAAGAGAGGACGAACTCCCTTAGATAGGACCAAGAGGAGACGAACTCCCTTTGATTGGACCAATAGGCGACGAACTCCTTAGATTGGACCAAGAGAGGACGAACTCCCTTAGATTGGACCAAGAGGAGACAAACTCCTTAGATTGGACCAATAGGGGGAGAACTGCCTTAAATTGGACCAAGATGCGCCGAACTACCTAACAATGGACCAACAGTAAATGAACTCCATAGATTGGACCAAGAGGAGACAAACTCCTTAGATTGGACCAAGAGGAGACGAACTCCTTAGATTGGACCAAGAGGCGACGTACTCCTTAGATTGGACCAAGAGCAGACGAACTCCCTTAGATTGGACCAAGATGAGATGTACTCCTTAGATTGGACCAAGAGAGCACGAACTCCTTTAGATTGGACCAAGAGGAGACGAACTCCTTAGATTGGACCAAGAGGAGACGTACTCCCTTAGATTGGACCAAGAGAGGACGAACTCCCATAGATTGCACCAAGCGGAAACTTACTTCTTACATTGGACCAAGAGAGGACCAACTCCCTTTAATTGCACCAAGAAGAGACGACCTCCTTAGATTGAACCAAAAGGGGACGAACTCCCTTAGATAGGACGAAGAGGAGACGAACTCTCTCAAATTGGACCAAGAGAGGACGAACTCCCTTAGATAGGACCAAGAGGAGACGAACTCCCTTTGAATGGACCAATTGGCGACGAACTCCTTAGATTGGACCAAGAGAGGACGAACTCCCTTAGATTGGACCAAGAGGAGACGAACTCATTAGATTGGACCAAGAGGAGATGAACACTTTAGATTGGACCAACAAAGGACGAACTCCAGTAGCTTGGACCATGAGGCGACGAATTCCTTAGATTGGACCAAGCCGAGACGAACTCCCTTAGATTGGACCAAAAAGAGACGAACTCCCCTAGATTGGACCATGATGCGCTGAACTACCAAAAAGAGACGAACTCCTTAGATTGAACCAAGAGGAGACGTACTCCCTTAGATTGGAACAAAAGACGGCGAACTCCCTTAGATTGCTCCAAGAGGAGACGAACTCCTTAGATTGGACCAAGAGGGGACGAACTCCCTTAGATTGGACCAAGAGGAGACAAACTCCTTAGATTGGACCAAGAGGAGACAAACTCTTTAGATTGGACCAATAGGGGGAGAACTGCCTTAAATTGGACCAAGATGCGCCAACTACCTAACAATGGACCAACAGGAGATGAACTCCATAGATTGGACCAAGAGGAGACAAACTCCTTCGATTGGACCAAGAGGAGACGAACTCCTTAGATTGGACCAAGAGGCGACGAACTCCTTAGATTGGACCAAGAGCAGACGAACTCCCTTAGATTGGACCAAAAGAGGACGAACTCCTTTAGATTGGACCAAAAGGAGACGAACTCCTTAGATTGGACCAAGAGGAGACGTACTCCCTTAGATTGGACCAAGAGAGGACGAACTCCCATAGATTGCACCAAGAGGAGACGAACTTCTTACATTGGACCAAGAGAGGACCAACTCCCTTAAATTGCACCAAGAAGAGACGACCTCCTTAGATTGAACCAAAAGGGGACGAGCTCCCTTAGATAGGACGAAGAGGAGACGAACTCCCTCAAATTGGACCGAGAGAGGATGAACTCCCTTAGATAGGACCAAGAGGAGACGAACTCCCTTAGATTGGACCAATTGGCGACGAACTCCTTAGATCGGACCTCCCTACCAAAAAAAAAACTCCTTAGATTGGACCAAGAGAGGACGAACTCCCTTAGATTGGACCAAGAGAGGACGAACTCCATTAGATTGGACCAAGAGGCGACGAACTCCTTAGATTGGACCAAGAGGAGACGTACTCCCTTAGATTCGACCAAGAGAGGACGAACTCCCTTAAATTGCACCAAGAAGTGACAACCTCCTTAGATTGGAACAAAAGGGGACGAACTCCCTTAGGTAGGACGCAGAGGAGACGAACTCCCTCAAATTGGACCAAGAGAGGACAAACTCCCTTAGATAGGACCAAGAGGAGAGGAACTCCCTTAGATTGGACCAATTGGCGACGAACTCCTTAGATTGGACCTCCCTACCAAAAAAAATACCAAAAAAAAAAAAACTCCTTAGATTGGACCAAGAAGGACGAACCCCTTAGATTGGACAAGAGGAGACGAACTCCTTAGATTGGACCAAGAGAGGACGAACTCCATTAGATTGGACCAAGAGGCGACCAACTGCTTAGATTGGACCAAGAGGAGACGTACTCCCTTAGATTCAACCAAGAGAGGACGAACTCCCTTAAATTGCACCAAGAAGTGACAACCTCCTTAGATTGGAACAAAAGGGGACGAACTCCCTTAGTAGGACGCAGAGGAGACGAACTCCCTCAAATTGGACCAAGAGAGGACAAACTCCCTTAGATACGACCAAGAGGAGACGAACTCCCTTTGATTGGACCAATATGCGACGAACTCGTTAGATTGGACCAACACAAGACGAACTCCCTTAGATTGGACCATGAGGAGACAAACTCCTTAGATTGGACCAAGAGGAGACAAACTCCTTAGATTGGACCAAGAAAGGGCGAACTGCCTTAAATTGGACCAAGAGGCGACGAACTCCTTAGATTGGACCAAGAGAGGATGAACTCCCTTAAATTGGACCAAGAGGACACAAACTCCTTAGATTGGACCAGGAGAGGGTGAACTCCCTTAAATTGGACCAAGATGCGACGAAATACCTACCAATGGACCAGCAGGAGACGAACTCCTTAGATTGGACCCAGAGGCGACGAACTCCTAAGATTAGACCAAGAGCAGACGAACACCCTTAGATTGGACCAAGACGACACGAACTCCTTATATTCGATCAAGAGGAGACGTACTCCCTTAGATTGGACCAAGAGAGGACGAACTCCCTTAGATTGCACCAAGAGGAGAAGAACTCCATAGATTGGATCAAGAAAGGACCAACTCCCTTAAATTGCACCAAGAAGAGACGACCTCCTTAGATTGGAACAAGAGGGGACAAACTCCCTTAGATAGGACCAAGAGGAGACTAACTCCCTCAAATTGGACCAAGAGAGGACGAAGTCCCTTAGATATGACCAAGAGGAGACGAACTCCCTTAGATTGGACCAATAGGCGACGAACTCCCTTAGATTGGACCAAGAGGAGACGAACTCATTAGATAGGACCCAGAGGAGACAAACTCCTTAGATTGGAACAAGAAAGGACGAACACCATTAGCTTGGACCAAGAGGCAATGAATTCCTTACATTGGACCAAGACGAGACGAACTCCCATAGATTGGACCAAAAAGAGACGAACTCCTTAGATTGAAGCAAGGGAGATCGAACTCCAATAGATTGGACCAAGAGGAGACGAACTCTTTATATTCCACCAAAAGAGGACGAACTCCCCCAGATTGAACCAAGATGGGACGAACTCCCTTAGATTGCACCATGAAGAAACGAACTCCTTAGATTGGACCCAGAGATGACGAACTCCCTTAGATTGCACGAAGAGGGGACGAACTCCCTTCAATAGGACCAAGAGGAGACGAACACTTTTAAATTGGAGCAAGAGAAGACGAACTCCCTTAGATTGGACCAAAAAGAGATGAACTCCTTAGATTGAACCAAGAGCGGACGAATTCCATTAAATTGGACCAAGAGGTGATGAACTCCTTAGATTGGACCAAGAGGAGACAAACTCTTTATATTCGACGAAGATTGGACGAACTCGGGTAGATTGGACCAAGATGGGACGAACTCCCTTAGATCGCACCAAGAAGAGACGTCCTTAGATTGGACCAAGAGAGGATGAACTCCCTTAGATTAGACCAAGAGGGGATGAACTCCCTTCGATAGAACCAAGAGGAGACGAACACCATTAAATTGGCCCAAGAATGGACGAACACCTTTAGATTGGAATAAGAGGTGACGAACTCCTTAGATTGGATCAAGAGAGGACGAACTCCCTTAGATTGGACCAAGACGAGACGAACTCCTTAGATTGGACCAAGAAGGGACGAACTCCCTTAGATTGGACCAACAGGAGAGGAACTCCTTAGATTGGACTGAGAGAGGACGAAATCCCTTAGATTACACCAAGCGGAGACGAACTCCTTAGATTGGACCGAGAGAGGACGAACTCCCTTTGATTGGACCAAGAGGGGACGGACTCCCTTAGATAGGACCAATAGGCGACAAACTCCACATATTGGACCAAGAGAGGACGAACTCCCTTAGATTGGACCAAGATGGGACGAAGTCCCTTAGATCTCACCAAAAAGAGACGAACTCCTTAGATTGAACTAAGAGAGGACGAACTTCATTAGATTGGACCAAGAGGTGATGAACTCCTTAGATTGGACCAAGAGGAGACAAACTCTTTATATTCGACCAAGAGAGGACGAACTGCGCTAGATTGGACCAAGATGGGACGAACTCCCTAAGATTGCACCAAGAAGAGAAGAAATCCTTAGATTGGACCAAGAGGGGACGAACTTCCTTCGATAGGACCAAGAGGAGACGAACACCATTAAATTGGACCAAGAGAGGACTAACACCATCAGAATGGAATAAGAGGTGACGAACTCCTTAGATTGGATCAAGAGAGGACGAACTCCCTTAGATTGGACCAAGACGAGATGAACACCTTAGATTGGACCAAGAAGGGACGAACTCCCTTAGATTGGACCAAGAAGGGACGCACTCCCTTAAATTGGACCAATAGGAGAGGAACTCCATAGATTGGACCGAGAGAGGACGAAATCCATTAGATTACACCAAGCGGAGACGAACTCCTTAGATTGGAACGAGAGAGGACCAACTTCCTTAAATTGCACCAAGAAGAGACGAACTCCTTAGATTGGACCGAGAGAGGGCGAACTCCCTTAGATTGGACCAAGAGGGGACGGACTATCTTAGATAGGACCAATAGGCGACGAACTCCATATATTGGACCAAGAGACGAAGAACTCCTTTAGATTGGACCGTGATGCGACGAACTACCAAAGAATGGACCAAGAGGAGGCGAACTCATTAGATTGGAGGGAGTGGAGACGAACACCTTTCATTAGACCAAGAGAGGACGAATTCCCTTAGATTGGACCACGAGGAGAGCAACTCCTTAGCTTGGACCAAGAGGAGACGAACTCACTTAAGTTGGACCAAGAAGAGGCGAACTCCTTAGATTAGACCAAGAGGAGACGAACTCCTTAGATTGGACCAAGAAGAGGCGAACTCCTTAGATTGGAGCAAGATAGGACGAACTGCATTAGATTGGACCAAGAGGTGAAGAACTCCTTAGATTGGACCAATAGGAGATGAACTTTCTTAGATTGGACCAAGAGGAGACGAATTACCTAAAAATGGACCAAGAGGATACGATCTCCTTAGATTGGACCATGAGGAGACAAACACCTTAGATTGGACCAAGAAAGGACGAACTCCATTAGATTGGACCAAGAGGTGACGAACTCCTTATATTGGACCAATAGAAGATGAACACCCTTAGAGTGGACCAAAAAGAGACGAAAACCTTAGATTGGACCAAGAGAGGACGTACTCCATTAGATGAGGGGACGAACACCTTAGATTGGACCAAGACAAGACGTACGCCTTTGATTGGACTCCCTTTGATTGGACCAAGAGAGGATAAACTCCCTTTGATTGGACCAAGAGAGGACGAACACCATTAGATTGGAATAAGAGGTGACGAACTCCTTAGATTGGATCCAGAGAGGACGAACTCCCTTAGATTGGACCGAGAGAGGACGAACTCCCTTAGATTGGACCAAGAGGGGACGGACTCCCTTAGATAGGACCAACAGGCGACGAACACCATATATTGGACTAAGAGAGGACGAACTCTTTAGATTGGATCAAGAGACAACGAACTCCTTTAGATTGGACCGTGATGCGACGAACTACCTAAGAATGGCCCAAGAGGAGGCGAACTCATTAGATTTGACCAAGAGGAGAGCAACTCCTTATATTCGACCAAGAGAGTACAAGCTCCCCTAGAATGGACCGAGAGGGGACGAACTCCTTTAGATTTGATCCAGAGGAGACGAACTCATTAGATTGGAGGGAGTGGAGACGAACACCTTTGATTAGACCAAGGGAGGACGAATTCCCTTAGATTGGACGACGAGGAGAGGAACTCCTTAGCTTCGACCAAGTGGAGACGAACTCCCTTAGGTTGGACCAAGAAGAGACGAACTCCTTAGATTAGACCAAGAGGAGACGAACTCCGTAGATTGGACCAAGAGGAGACGAACTCCCCCAGATCGCACCAAGAAGAGACGAACTCCTTAGATTGGACCAAGAAGGGACGAACTCCCTTAGATTAGACCAAAAAGAGATGAACTCCTTATATTGGACCAAGAGAGGACGAACTCCATTAGATTGGACCAACAGGCGACGAACTCCTTAGATTGGACCAAGACGAGACATACTCCCTTAGATTGGACCAAGAGAGGACGAACTCCCTTAGATTGGACCAAGATGCGACAAATTACCTAAGAATGGACCAAGAGGAGACAATCTCCTTGGATTGGACCAAGAGGAGACGAACTCCTTAGATTGGACCAACAATGGACGAACTCCATTAGATTGGACCAAGAGGCGACGAACTCCTTAGATTGGACCAAGAGGAGACGAACTCCCTTAGATTGGACCGTGTTGCGACGAACTACATAAGAATGGACCAAGAGGAGGCGAACTCCTTAGATTTGACTAAGAGGAGAGCAACTCCTTATTTTCGACCAAGAGAGTACGAACTCCCCTAAAATGGACTAAGAGGGAACGAAGTCCTTTAGATTTGATCCAGAGGAGAGGAACTTATTAGATTGGACGGAGTGGAGACAAACACCTTTGATTAGACCCAGAGAGGACAAATTCCCATAGATTGGACCACGAGGAGAGGAACTCCTTAGCTTGGACCAAGAGGAGATGAACTCCCTTAGGTTGGACCAAGAAGAGACGAACTCCTTAGATTAGACCAAGAGGAGACGAACTCCTTAGATTGGACCAAGAGGAGGCGACTCCTTAGATTGGAGCAAGATAGGACGAACTCCATTAGATTGAACCAAGAGGCGAAGAACTCCTAAGATTGGACCAATAGGAGATGAACTCCTTTAGATTGGACGAAGAGGCAATGAACTCCATTAGATTGGACCAAGAGGCGACGAACTCGTTAGATTGGACCAAGACGAGACGTACTCCCTTAGATTGGACCAAGAGAGGACGAACTCCCTTAGATTGGACCAAGGGGAGACGAACTCCCTTAGATTGGACCAAAGGGAGACGAACTCCCTTAGATTGGACCAAGAGGAGACGAACTCCCTTAAATTGGACCAGCAGAAGACGAACTCCCTTAAATTGGGCCAAGAGACGACAAACTCTTTAGATTGGACCAAGAGAGGACGAACTCCCTTAGATTGGACCAAGAGGAGACGTACTCCTTAGATTGGCCCAAGAGAGGATGAACTCCCTTAGATTGGACCAAGATGCGACGGATTACCTAAAAATGGACCAAGAGGATACAATCTCCTTAGATTGGACCAAGAGGAGACGAACTCCTTAGATTGGACCAAGAAAGGACGAACTCCATTAGATTGGACCAAGAGGCGACGAACTCCTTATATTGGACCAACAGAAGACGAACTCCCTTAGATTGGACCAAAAAGAGACGAACACCTTCGATTGGACCAAGAGAGGACGAACTCCATTAGATTGGACCAAGAGGAGACGAACTCCTTAGATTGGACCAAGACGAGACGTACTCCCTTAGATTGGACCAAGAGAGGAGGAACTCCCTTTGATTGGACCAAGAGAGGACGAACACCCTTAGATTGGACCAAGAGGATAGGAACTCCCTTAGATTGGATGAAGAAAGGACGAACTCCATTAGATTGGACCAAGAGAGGACGAA
>JAGKPW010002742.1:0-21798 GCA_019926035.1 Melaleuca alternifolia | reverse complement strand
CTCCATAAGATTGGCCCAAGAGGCGATGAACTTCTTAGATTGGACCAAGAGGAGACGAACTATTTATATTCGACCAAGAGAGGACGAACTCCCCTAGATTGGACCAAGATGGGACGAACTCCCTTAGATTGCACCAAGAAGAGACGAACTCTATAGATTGGACCAAGAGAGGACAAACTCCCTTATATTGCACCAAGAGGGGATGAACTCCCTTCGATAGTACCAAGAGGAGACGAACTCCATTAAATTGGACCAAGAGAGGACGAACTCCCTTAGATTGGAAAAAGAGGTAACGAACTCCTTCGATTGGATCAAGAGAGGACGAACTGCCTTAGATTGGACCAAGAAGAGACGCACTCCCTTAGATTGGACCAATAGGAGACGAACTCCTTAGATTGCACCGACAGAGGAAGACATCCCTTAGATTTGGACCAAGAGGAGACAAACACCATAGATTGGACCCAGAAAGGACGAACTCCATTAGATTCAACCAAGAGGCGACGAACTCCTTATATTAGAACAATAGAAGACGAACTCCCTTAGATTGGACCAAAAAGAGACGAACTCCTTAGATTGGACCAAGAGAGGACGAACTCCATTAGATTGGACCTAGAGGAGACGAACTCCTTAGATTGGACGAAGACGAGACGTACACCATTAGATTGGACCAAGAGAGGACGAACTCCCTTAGATTGCACCAACAGGAGACGAACTCCTCAGATTTGACCAAGAGAGGACGAACTCCCTTAAATGGGACTAAGATGCAACGAACTACCTAAGAATGGACCAATAGGAGACCAACTCCTTAGATTGGACTAACAAGAGATGAACTTCCTCGGATTGGACCAAGAGCAGACGAACTCCCTTAGCTTGGACCAAAAAGAGACGAACTCCTTAGATTGGACCAAGAGAGGACGAACTCCATTTGATTGGACCAAGAGGCGACGAACTCCTTAGATTGGAGCAAGAGGAGACGTACTCCCTTAGATGGGACCAAGAGAGGACGAACTCCATTAGATTGGACCAAGAGGTGACGAACTCCTTAGATTGGACCAAGAGGAGACGTACTCCCTTAGATTGGACCAAGAGAGGACGAACTCCCTTAAATTGGACAAAGAGAGGAAGAACTCGCTTAGATTGCACCAAGAGGCGACGAACTCCTTAGATTGGACCAAGAGAGGACAAACTCCCATAAAGGTGCACCGAGAAGAGACGAACTCCTTAGATCGGACCAACAGGGGATGAACTCCATTAGATAGGACCAAGAGAAGACGAACTCCTTTAAATTGGACCAAGAGAGGACAAACTCCCTTCGATAGGACGAAGAGGAGAAGATCTCCCTTGGATTGGACCAAGAGGCGACGAAATCCATAGATTCGATCTTTACCAAAAAAAAAAATTCTTTACCAAAAAAAACTCCTTCGATTGGACCAAGAGAGGACGAACTGCCTTAGGTTGGACCAAGAAAGGACGAACTCGAATAGATTAGACGAACTCCTTAGATTGGACCAAGATGAGACGAATTACCTAAAAATGGACCAAGAGGAGACGATCTCGTTAGATTGGACCAAGAGGAGACGAACACGTTAGATTGGACCCAGAAAGGACGAACTCCATTAGATTGGACCAAGAGGCGACGAACTCCTTATATTAGACCAATAGAAGACGAAGTCCCTTAGATTGGGCCAAAAAGAGACGAACTCCTTAGATTGGACCAGCAGAGGACGAACTCCATTAGATTGGACCTAGAGGAGACGAACTCCTTAGATTGGACCAAGACGAGACGTACTCCATTAGATTGGACCAAGAGAGGACAAACTCCCTTAGATTGGACCAAGAGAGGACGAACTCCCTTAGACTGCACCAACAGGAGACGAACTCTTCAGATTGGACCAAGAGAGGACGAACTCCCTTAAATTGGACCAAGATGCGACGACCTACCTAAGAATGGACGAATAGGAGACTAACTCCCTAGATTGGACCAAGAGGAGACGAACTTCCTTAGATTGGACCAAGAGCAGAACTCCCTGAGATCGGACCAAAAGGAGACGAACTCCTCAGATTGGACCAAGGGAGGACGAACTCCATCAGATTGGACCAAGAGGCGATGAACTTCTTAGATTGGACCAAGAGGAGACGAACTCTTTATATTCGACCAAGAGAGGACGAACTCCCCTAGATTGGACCAAGATGGGACGAACTCCCTTAGATTTCACCAAGAAGAAACGAACTCCTAAGATTGGACCAAGAGAGGATGAACTCCCTTAGATTAGACCAAGAGGGGACGAACTCCCTTCGATAGGACCAAGAGGAGACGAACTCCATTAAATTGGACCAAGAGTGGACGAACTCCCTTAGATTGGAATAAGAGGTGACGAACTCCTTAGATGGGATCAAGAGAGGACGAACTGCCTTAGATTGGACCAAGAAGGGACGAACTCCCTTAGATTGGACCAATAGGAGACGAACTCCTTAGATTGCACCGACAGAGGAAGACATCCCTTAGATTTGGACCAAGAGGAGACAAACACCATAGATTGGACCCAGAAAGGACGAACTCCATTAGATTCAACCAAGAGGCGACGAACTCCTTATATTAGAACAATAGAAGACGAACTCCCTTAGATTGGACCAAAAAGAGACGAACTCCTTAGATTGGACCAAGAGAGGACGAACTCCATTAGATTGGACCTAGAGGAAACGAACTCCTTAGATTGGACGAAGACGAGACGTACACCATTAGATTGGACCAAGAGAGGACGAACTCCCTTAGATTGCACCAACAGGAGACGAACTCCTCAGATTTGACCAAGAGAGGACGAACTCCCTTAAATGGGACTAAGATGCAACGAACTACCTAAGAATGGACCAATAGGAGACCAACTCCTTAGATTGGACCAACAGGAGATGAACTTCCTCGGATTGGACCAAGAGCAGACGAACTCCCTTAGCTTGGACCAAAAAGAGACGAACTCCTTAGATTGGACCAAGAGAGGACGAACTCCATTTGATTGGACCAAGAGGCGACGAACTCCTTAGATTGGAGCAAGAGGAGACGTACTCCCTGATGGGGCCAAGAAGGACGGAAACTCCCTTAGATTGGACCCAAGAGGTGCGACACTCCTTAGAATTGGACAGAGAGACGTACTCCTAGATTGGAACAAAGAGGAGGAGCACGAACTCCATTACATGGGGCCCAAAGCGAGGAAGAACCGCTTAGGATTGCACAAAGAGGCGATTTAGAACTCCTTAGATTGGACCAAGAGAGGACAAACTCCCTTAAAGGTGCACCGAGAAGAGACGAACTCCTTAGATTGGACCAACAGGGGATGAACTCCATTAGATAGGACCAAGAGAAGACGAACTCCCTTAAATTGGACCAAGAGAGGACAAACTCCCTTCGATAGGACGAAGAGGAGAAGATCTCCCTTGGATTGGACCAAGAGGCGACGAAATCCATAGATTCGATCTTTACCAAAAAAAAAAATTCTTTACCAAAAAAAACTCCTTCGATTGGACCAAGAGAGGACGAACTGCCTTAGATTGGACCTAGAGGAGACGAACTCCTTAGATTGGACGAAGACGAGACGTACACCATTAGATTGGACCAAGAGAGGACGAACTCCCTTAGATTGCACCAACAGGAGACGAACTCCTCAGATTTGACCAAGAGAGGACGAACTCCCTTAAATGGGACCAAGATGCGACGAACTACCTAAGAATGGACTAATAGGAAACTAACTCCTTAGATTGGACCAAGAGGAGACGAACTTCTTAGATTGGACCAAGATGAGACGAATTACCTAAAAATGGACCAAGAGGAGACGATCTCCTTAGATTGGACCAAGGAAGACGAACACCTTAGATTGGACCCAGAAAGGACGAACTCCATTAGATTGGACCAAGAGGCGACGAACTCCTTATATTAGACCAATAGAAGACGAACTCCCTTAGATTGGACCAAAAAGAGACGAAGTCCTTAGATTGGACCAGCAGAGGACGATCTCCATTAGATTGGACCTATTGGAGACGAACTCCTTAGATTGGACCAAGACGAGACGTACTCCATTAGATTGGACCAAGAGAGGACAAACTCCCTTAGATTGGACCAAGAGAGGACAAACTCCCTTAGACTGCACCAACAGGAGACGAACTCCTCATATTGGACCAAGAGAGGACGAACTCCCTTAAATTGGACTACGATGCGACGAATACCTAAGAGGGACAATAGGGGACTAACTCCTTAGATTGGACCAACAGGAGACGAACTTCCTTATATTGGACCAAGAGCAGACGAACTCCCTTAGATTGGTCCAAAAAGAGATGAACTCCTTAGATTGGACCAAGAGAGGACGAACTCCATTAGATTGGACCAAGAGGAGACGAGCTCCTTAGATTGGACCAAGACGAGAAGTACTCCATTAGATTGGACCAAGAGAGAACAAACTCCCTTATATTGGACCAACAGAGGACGAACTCCTTTAGACTGCACCAAGAGGGGACGAACTCCTCATATTGGACCAAGAGAGGACGAACTCCCTTAAATTGGACCAAGATGCGACGAACTACCTAAGAATGGACCAATAGGGGACTAACTCCTTAGATTGGACCAACAGGAGACGAACTTCCTTATATTGGACCAAGAGCAGACGAACTCCCTTAGATTGGACCAAAATGAGACGAACTCCATAGATTGGACCAAGAGAGGACGAATTCCATTAGATTGGATCAAGAGGCGGCGATCTCCTTAGATTGGACCAAGAGGAGACGTACTCCCTTAGATGGGATCAAGAGAGGACGAACTCCATTAGATTGGACCAAGAGGCGACGAACTCCTTAGATTGCACCAAGAGAGGACGAACTCCCTTATATTTGACCAAGAGAGGAAGAACTTCCTTATATTCAACCAAGAGAGGACGAACTCCCTTAGACTGCACCAACAGGAGACGAACTCTTCAGATTGGACCAAGAGAGGACGAACTCCCTTAAATTGGACCAAGATGCGACGAACTACCTAAGAATGGACTAATAGGAAACTAACTCCTTAGATTGGACCAAGAGGAGACGAACTTCCTTAGATTGGACCAAGAGCAGACGAACTCCCTTAGATTGGACCAAAAGGAGACGAACTCCTTAGATTGGACCAAGAGAGGACGAACTCAATTAGATTGGATCAAGAGGCGACGAACTCCTTAGATTGGACCAAGAGGAGACGTACTCGCTTAGATGGGACCAAGAGAGGACAAACTCCATTAGATTTAACCAAGAGGTGACGAACTCCTTAGATTGGACCAAGAGAGGACGAACTCCCTTAGATTGGACCAAGAGGAGACGAACAAACTCCCTTAGATTGGACCAAGAGGAGACGAACTCCCTTAGATTGGACCAAGGGGAGACGAACTCCCTTAAATTGGACCAAGAGAAGACAAACTCCCTTAGATTGGGGTAAGAGACGACGAACTCTTTAGATTGGACCATGAGAGGACGAACTCCCTTAGATTGGCCAAGAGAAGGTGAACTCCTTAGTTTGGCCCAGGAGAGGACGAACTCCCTTAGATTGTACCAAGATGCGACGAATTACCTAAAAATGGACCAAGGGAAGACGATCTCCTTAGATTGGACCAAGAGGAGACGAACACCTTAGATTGGACCCAGAAAGGACGAACTCCATTAGATTGGACCAAGAGGCGACGAACTCCTTATATTAGACCAATAGAAGACGAACTCCCTTAGATTGGAGCAAAAAGAGACGAACTCGGTAGATTTGACCAAGAGAGGACGAACTCCATTAGATTGGACCAAGAGGAGACGAGCTCCTTAGATTGGACCAAGACGAGACGAACTCCCTTAAATTGGACCAAGATGCGACGAACTACCTAAGAATGGACCAATAGGAGACTAACTCCTTAGATTGGACTAACAGGAGACGAACTTCCTTATATTGGACCAAGAGCAGACGAACTCCCTCAGATTGGACCAAAATGAGACGAACTCCTTAGAATGGACCAAGAGAGGACGAACTCCATTAGATTGGATTAAGAGGCGATGATCTCCTTAGCTTGGACCAAGAGGGGACGTACTCCCTTAGATGGGATCAAGAGAGGACGAACTCCATTAGATTGGACCAAGGGAGGACGAACTCCATTAGATTGGACCAAGAGGCGATGAACTTCTTAGATTGGACCAAGAGGAGAGACTCTTTATATTCGACCAAGAGAGGACGAACTCCCCAAGATTGGACCAAGATGGGACGAACTCCCTTAGATTGCACCAAGAAGAGACGAACTCCTTAGATTGGACCAAGAGAGGATGAACTCCCTTAGATTATACCAAGAGGGGATGAACTCCCTTCGATAGTACCAAGAGGAGATGAACTCCATTAAATTGGACCAAGAGAGGACGAACTCCCTTAGATTGGAAAAAGCGGTAACGAACTCCTTCGATTGGATCAAGAGAGGACGAACTGCCTTAGATTGGACCAAGAAGAGACGAACTCCCCTAGATTAGACCAAGATGGGACGAACTCCCTTAGATTGCACCAAGAAGAGACGAACTCGTTAGATTGGACGAAGAGAGGACAAACTCCCTTAAATTGCACCAAGAAGAGACGAACTCCTTAGAATGGAACAACTGGGGATGAACTCCCATAGATAGGACCATGAGGAGACGAACTCCCTTAGATTGGACAAAGACAAGACGAACTCCTTAGATTGGACCAAGAGAGGACGAACTCCCTTAGATTGGAAAAAGAGGTAATGAACTCCTTCGATTGGATCAAGAGAGGACGAACTGCCTTAGATTAGACCAAGAAGAGACGAACTCCTTAGATTGCACCGAGAGAGGAAGACATTCCTTAGATTGGACCAAGAGGAGACGAACACCTTAGATTGGACCCAGAAAGGACGAACTCCATTAGATTCAACCAAGAGGCGACGAACTCCTTATATTAGAACAATAGAAGACGAACTCCCTTAGATTGGACCTAAAAGAGACGAACTCCTTAGATTGGACCAAGAGAGGACGAACTCCATTAGATTGGACCTAGAGGAAACGAACTCCTTAGATTGGACGAAGACGAGAGACACATGAGATCGGGACCAAGAGGAGGGACGAACTCCTTAGATTGGATCAAAGAGGACGAAACTCCCTTAGATTGCACCAAAGGAGACGACCCTCAGATTTGACAAAGAGGAGACGAACATCTCTTAAATTGGAACAAGATGAGCACGAAATACTAAGAAGGGACCAAATAGAGAGACAATCGTTATTGCACCAAAGGAGATGAACTCTGGATTGGACCAAGAGGAGACGTAATCCCTTAGAGTTGACCAAAAGAGGACGAACTCCCTTAGATTGGACCAAGAGAGGAATAACTCCCTTAGATTGCACCAAGAGGAGACGAACTCCATAGATTGGACCAAGAGAGGACCAACTCCCTCAAAAGTGCGCCAAGAAGAGACGAACTCCATAGATTGGACCAACAGGGGACAAACTCGATTAGATAGGACCAAGAGAAGACGAACTCCCTTAAATTGGACCAAGAGAGGACAAACTCCCTTAAATGGCACCAAGAGGCGGCGAACTCCTTAGATGGAACAAGAGAGGACAAATATCCCTTAAAGGTGCACGAGAAGAGCCGAACTCCTTAGATTGGACCAACAGGGGAGACGCCTTAGATAGGACCAAAGAGAAGACGAATCCTTAAATTGACCAAGATGGGACAAACTCCCTGATAGGACGCAGAGGAGAGAACTCCCTGGATTGGACCAAGAGGCGACGAACTCCCATAGATTCTATCTTTACCAAAAAAAAACTCCTTCGATTGGACCAAGAGAGGACGAAACTGCCTTAGGGTGGACCAAAAAGGACGAACGCGAATAATAGAATTAGACGAACTCTTAGATTGACCAGATTGCGACGAATTACCTAAAAATGGACAAGAGGAGACGATCTCCTTGATTGGACCAAGAGAAGACGAACTCCCTTAGATTGGACCAAGAGGGGACGAACTCCTTAGATTGGACCAAGAGGCGACGAACTCCTTATATTAGACCAATAGAAGACGAACTCCCTTAGATTGGACCAAAAAGAGACGAACTCCTTAGATTGGACCAGCAGAGGACGAACTCCATTAGATTGGACCTAGAGGAGACGAACTCCTTAGATTGGACCAAGACGAGACGTACTCCATTAGATTGGACCAAGAGAGGACAAACTCCCTTAGATTGGACCAAGAGAGGACGAACTCCCTTAGACTGCACCAACAGGAGACGAACTCCTCAGATTGGACCAAGAGAGGACGAACTCTCTTAAATTGGACCAAGATGCGACGAACTACCTAAGAATAGACCAATAGGAGACTAACTCCCTAGATTGGACCAAGAGGAGACGAACTTCCTTAGATTGGACCAAGAGCAGAACTCCCTTAGATCGGACCAAAAGGAGACGAACTCCTTAGATTGGACCAAGAGAGGACGAACTCCATTAGATTGGACCAAGAGGCGATGAACTTCTTAGATTGGACCAAGAGGAGACGAACTATTTATATTCGACCAAGAGAGGACGAACTCCCCTAGATTGGACCAAGATGGGACGAAGTCCCTTAGATTGCACCAAGAAGAGACAAACTCTATAGATTGGACCAAGAGAGGACAAACTCCCTTAAATTGCACCAAGAAGAGACGAACTCCTTAGAATGAAACAACTGGGGATGAACTCCCATAGATAAGACCAAGAGGAGACGAACTCCCTTAGATTGGACAAAAACAAGACGAACTCCTTAGATTGGACCAAGAGAGGACGAACTGCCTTTGATTGGACCCACAAATGACGAACTCCATTAGATTAGACTAAGAGGTGACGAATTCCATAGATTGGACCGAGAGGAGATGAACTCCCTTAGATTGGACCGACAAGAGACTAACACCTTAGATTGAACCAAAAGAGGACGAACTGCATTAGATTGGACCAAGAGGTGACGACCTCCTTAGATTGGACAAAGATAAGACGAACTCTTTTAATTCGACCAGGAGAGGACGAACTCCCCTAGATTGGACCAAAATGTGACGAACTCCCTTAGATTGCACCAAGAAGAGATAAACTCCTCAGATTGGACCAAGAGAAGAGGAACTCCCTTAGATTGGACCAAGTCAAGTCGAACTCCTGAGATTGGACCAAGAAGGGATGAACTCCCTTAGATTGGACCAATAGGAGACGAACTCCTTAGATTGGACCGAGAGAGGACGAAATCCCTTAGATTGCACCAACAGGAGACGAACTCCGTAGAGTGGACCAAGGGAGGACCAACTTCCTCAAATTGCACTACGAAGAGACGACCTCCTTGGAGTGGACCAAGAGGGGACGAACTCCCTTCAATAGGACCAAGAGGAGACGAACTCTCTTAAATTAGACCAAACGGAGACGAGCTCCCTTAGATTGGACCAAAAAGAGACGAACTCCTTAGATTGAACCAAGAGAGGACAAACTCCATTAGATTAGACCAAGAGGCGACGAACTCCTTAGATTGGACCAAGAGGAGACGAACTCCTTAGATTGGACCAAGAGAGGACGAATTGCCTTAGATTGGACCAAGAAGGGACGAACTTCCTTAGGTTACACCTGTAGGAGACGAACTCGTTAGATTGCACCGAGAGAGAACGAAATCCCTTAGATTGCACCAAGCGGAGACGAACTCCTTAGATTGGACCGAGAGAGGACCAACTTCCTTAAATTGCATCGAGAGAGGACCAACTTCCTTAAATTGCACCAAGAAGAGACGAACTCTTTAGATTGGACCAACAGAGGACGAACTCCCTTAGATTGGACCAAGAGGGGACGAACTCCCTTAGATAGGACAAAGAGGAGATGAACTCCCTTAAATTGGACAAAGAGAGGACGAACACCCTTAGATTGGACCAATAGGCATTGAACTCCTTAGATTGGACCAATAGACGACGAACTGCTTAGATTGGACCAAGAATGGACGAACTCCCTTAGGTTGGACCTGTAGGAGACGAACTCGTTAGATTGCACCGAGAGAGAACGAAATCCCTTAGATTGCACCAAGCGGAGACGAACTCCTTAGATTGGACCGAGAGAGGACCAACTTCCTTAAATTGGATCGAGAGAGGACCAACTTCCTTAAATTGCACCAAGAAGAGACGAACTCCTTAGATTGGACCAAGAGAGGACGAACTCCCTTAGATTGGAGCAAGAGGGGACGAACTCCCTTAGATAGGACAAAGAGGAGATGAACTCTCTTAAATTGCACAAAGAGAGGACGAACACCCTTAGATTGGACCAAGAGAGGACGAACTCCCTTAGATTGGACCAAGAGGAGATGAACAAACTCCCTTAGATTGGACCAAGAGGAGACGAACTCCCTTAGATTGGACCAAGAGGAGACGAACTCCCTTAAATTGGACCAAGAGAAGACGAACTCCCTTAGATTGGGCCAAGAGACGACGAACTCATTAGATTGGACCATGAGAGGACGAACTCCCTTAGATTGGACCAAGAGGAGATGAACTCCTTAGATTGGCCCAAGAGCGGACGAACTCCCTTAGATTGGACCAAGATGCGAGATATTAACCCTCAAATGGACCAAGAGTAGACGATTCCTCATAGATTGGACCAAGAGGAGACGAACACCTTAGATTGGACCCAGAAAGGACGAACTCCATTAGATTGGACCAAGAGGCGACGAACTCCTTATATTAGACCAATAGAAGACGAACTCCCTTAGATTGGACCAAAAAGAGACGAACTCCTTAGATTGGACCAAGAGAGGACGAACTCCATTAGATTGGACCTAGAGGAGACGAACTCCTTAGATTGGACGAAGACGAGACGTACACCATTAGATTGGACCAAGAGCGGACGAACTTCCTTAGATTGGATCAAGAGAGGATGAACTCCCTTAGATTGCACCAACAGGAGACGAAGTTCTCAGATTTGACCAAGAGAGGACGAACTCCCTTAAATTGGACCAAGATGCAACGAACTACCTAAGAATGGACCAATAGGAAACTAACTCCTTAGATTGGACCAACAGGGGATGAACTTCCTTGGATTGGACCAAGAGCAGACGAACTCCCTTAGATTGGACCAAAATGAGACGAACTCCTTAGAGTGGACCAAGAGAGGACGAACTCCGTTAGATTGGGTCAAGAGGCGACGATCTCCTTAGATTGGGCCAAGAGGAGACGTACTCCCTTAGATGGGATCAAGAGAGGACGAACTCCATTAGATTGGACCAAGAGGCGACGAACTCCTTAGATTGCACCAAGAGAGGACGAACTCCCTTATATTTGACCAAGAGAGGAAGAACTTCCTTATATTCAACCAAGAGAGGACGAACTCCCTTAGACTGCACCAACAGGAGACGAACTCCTCAGATTGGACCAAGAGAGGACGAACTCCCTTAAATTGGACCAAGATGCGACGAACTACCTAAGAATGGACCAATAGGAGACTAACTCCTTAGATTGGACCAAGAGGAGACGAACATCCTTAGATTGGACCAAGAGCAGACGAACTCCTTAGATTGGACCAAGAGAGGACGAACTCAATTGGATTGGATCAAGAGGCGACGAACTCCTTAGATTGAACCAAGAGGAGACTAATCGCTTAGATGGGACCAAGAGAGGACAAACTCCATTAGATTTAACCAAGAGGCGACGAACTCCTTAGATTGGACCAAGAGAAGACGAACTCCCTTAGATTGGACCAAGAGGAGACGAACAAACTCCCTTAGATTGAACCAAGAGGAGACGAACTCCCTTAGATTAGACCAAGAGGAGACGAACTCCCTCAAATTGGACCAAGAGAAGACGAACTCCCTTAGATTGGGCCAAGAGACGACGAACCCTTTAGATTGGACCATGAGAGGACGAACTCCCTTAAATTGGACCAAGAGGAGATGAACTCCTTAGATTGGCCCAAGAGAGGACGAACTCCCTTAGATTGGACCAAGATGCGACGAATTACCTAAAAATGAACCAAGAAGAGACAATCTCCTTAGATTGGACCAATAGGAGACGAACACCTTAGATTGGACCCAGAAAGGACGAACTCCATTAGATTGGACCAAGAGGCGACGAACTCCTTATATTAGACCAATAGAAGACGAACTCCCTTAGATTGGACCAAAAAGAGACGAACTCCTTAGATTGGACCAAGAGAGAACGAACTCCATTAGATTGGACCAAGAGGAGACGAGCTCCTTAGATTGGACCAAGACGTGACGTACTCCATTAGATTGGACCAAGAGAGGACAAACTCCCTTATATTGGACCAAGAGAGAACGAACTCCCTTAGACTGCACCAACAGGGGGCGACCTCCTCAGATTGGACCAAGAGAGGACGAACTCCCTTAAATTGGACCAAGATGCGACAAACTACCTAAGAATGGACCAATAGGAGAATAACTCCTTAGATTGGACCAACAGGAGACGAACTTCCTTATATTGGACCAAGAGCTGACGAACTCCCTTAGATTGGACCAAAATGAGACGAACTCCTTAGATTGGACCAAGAGAGGACGAACTCCATTAGATTGGATCAAGAGGCGACGATCTCCTTAGATTGGACCAAGAGGAGACGTACTCCCTTAGATGGGATCAAGAGAGCACGAACTCCATTAGATTGGACCAAGAGGCGACGAACTCCATAGATTGCACCAAGAGAGGACGAACTCCCCTATATTTGACCGAGAGTGGAAGAACTCCCTTATATTCGACCAAGAGAGGACGAACTCCCTTAGACTGCACCAACAGGGGACGAACTCCTCAGATTGGACCAAGAGAGGACGAACTCCCTTAAATTGGACCAAGATGCGACGAACTACCTAAGAATGGACCAATAGGAGACTAACTCCTTAGATTGGACCAACAGGAGACGAACTTCCTTATATTGGACCAAGAGCAGACGAACTCCCTTAGATTGGACCAAAATGAGACGAACTCCTTAGAGTGGACCAAGAGAGGACGAACTCCGTTTGATTGGATCAAGAGGCGACGATCTCCTTAGATTGGACCAAGAGGAGACGTACTCCCTTAGATGGGATCAAGAGAGGACGAACTCCATTAGATTGGACCAAGGGGCGACGAACTCCTTAGATTGCACCAAGAGAGGACGAACTCCCTTATATTTGACCAAGAGAGGAAGAACTCCCTAATATTAGACCAAGAGAGGACGAACTCTCTTAGACTGCACCAACAGGAGGCGAACTCCTCAGATTGGACCAAGAGAGGACAAACTCCCTTAAATTGGACCAAGATGCGACGAACTACCTAAGAATGGACCAATAGGAGACTAACTCCTTAGATTGGACCAAGAGCAGACGAACTCCTTAGATTGGACCAAGAGAGGACGAACTCAATTGGATTGGATCAAGAGGCGACGAACTCCTTAGATTGAACCAAGAGGAGACTACTCGCTTAGATGGGACCAAGAGAGGACAAACTCCATTAGATTTAACCAAGAGGCGACGAACTCCTTAGATTGGACCAAGAGAAGACGAACTCCCTTAGATTGGACCAAGAGGAGACGAACAAACTCCCTTAGATTGAACCAAGAGGAGACGAACTCCCTTAGATTAGACCAAGAGGAGACGAACTCCCTCAAATTGGACCAAGAGAAGACGAACTCCCTTAGATTGGGCCAAGAGACGACGAACTCTTTAGATTGGACCATGAGAGGACGAACTCCCTTAAATTGGACCAAGAGGAGATGAACTCCTTAGATTGGCCCAAGAGAGGACGAACTCCCTTAGATTGGACCAAGATGCGACGAATTACCTAAAAATGGACCAAGAGTAGACGATCTCCTTAGATTGGACCAAGAGGAGACGAACACCTTAGATTGGACCCAGAAAGGACGAACTCCATTAGATTGGACCAAGAGGCGACGAACTCCTTATATTAGACCAATAGAAGACGAAGTCCCTTAGATTGGGCCAAAAAGAGACGAACTCCTTAGAGCTTGGACCAAGAGGAGAACGAACTCCATTAGATTGGACCAAGAGGGAGACGAGCTCCTTAGATTGGACCAAAGACGAGACGTACTTCCATTAGATTGACCAAGAGAGGACAAATCCCTTATATTGGACCAAGAGAGGACGAACTCCGTTAGATTGCCCCAACAGGAGACGAACTCCTAAGATTGGACCAAGAGAGGACGAACTCCCTTAGATTGGACCAACAGGAGACGAACCCCTTAGATTGGACCAGAGAGGACGAACTCTCCTAGATTGGACCAACAGGAGACGAATTCCTTAGATTGGACCAAGATGAGACGAACTCCTTAGATTGGACCAAGAGAGGACGAACTCCCTTAGATTGGACCAAGGGAGAACGAACTCCTTAGATTGGACCAAGAGATGACGAACTCTTATATTAGGACCAATAGAAGGAACAACGCCTTAGATGGCCAAAAAAGAGACGGGACACTCCTTAGATGGGGACAGACGAGGCAGCGAACTCCATTAGATTGGACCAAAAGGAGACGAACTCCTTAGATTGGACCAAAAGGAGACGAACTCCTTAGATTGGACCAACAGGATACAAACTCCCTTATATTGGACCAAGAGAGGAGAACTCTTACGAATCCCTGCACACAGGGGCGAGGCGACAAGCCGCCTCAAAGATTCTAGAGCAAGACGAGGGACGAAATCCCCTTAACATTCTGACCATATAGATGCAGACGAAACGACAATAAGAATGGGACCAAAAGGAGAACGTAAAACTCCTTAGATTGGACCAACAGGAAGACGAATAGACTATAATTGAGACCCAAGAGCTGACGACCCTCTTAGATTGGACCAAAATGACGGACGATCTCTAGATGGCCAAAAAGGAGACGAACACTTGATTGGAACCCGAAAGGACGAATCCATTAGATTGGACCAGAGACGGCAGGACGAATCTTATATTGACATAGAGACGAGACGCCTATAGACTTTGGACCAAAAAAGAGAGAAATCCTCAGATTGGACCAAGAGAGGACGAACTCCATTAGATTGGACCAAGAGGAGACGAGCTCCTTAGATTGGACCAAGACGAGACGTACTCCATTAGATTGGACCAAGAGAGGATAAACTCCCTTATATTGGACCAAGAGAGGACGAACTCCCTTAGACTGCACCAACAGGGGACGAACTCCTCAGATTGGACCAAGAGAGGACGAACTCCCTTAGATTGCACTAAGAGGAGACAAAATCGTAAGATTGGACCAAGAGTGGTCGAACATCGTTAGATTGGACCAAGAGGCAACGAACTCCTTAAATTGGACCAAGAGGAGACGAACTCCTTCGATGGGGCCAAGAGGAGATGTACTCCCTTAGATTGGACCAAGAGAGGACGAACTCCCTTAGATTGGACCAAGAGAGGAAGAACTCCCTTAGATTGCACCAAGAGGAGACGAACTCCATAGATTGGACCAAGAGAGGACAAACTCTCTTAAAAGTGCACCAAGAAGAGATGAACTCCTTAGATTGGACCAACAGGGGTCGAACTCCCTTAGATAGGACCAAGAGGAGACGAACTCCCTTAAATTGGACCAAAAAGAGACGAACTCCTTATATTGAACCAAGGGAGGACGAACTCCATTAGATTGGACCAAAACGCGACGAACTCCTTAGATTCGACTAAGAGGAGACGACCTCTTTATATTCGACCAAAAGAGGACGAACTGCCCTATATTGGACCAAGATGGGACGAACTCGCTTAGATTGCCCAACAAGAGATGAACTACTTAGATTGGCCAAAGAGAGGATGAACTCCCTTTGGTTGGAGCAAGAGGGGACGAACTCCCTTCGATAGGACCAAGAGGAGACGAACTCCCTTAGATTGGACCAAGAAAGGACGAACTCACTTAGATTGGAACAAGAGGAGACGAGCTCCTTAGATTGGACCAAGAGAGGATGAACTCACTTAGATTGGACCAAAAGGCGACGAACTCCTTAGATTGGAGCAGGAGAGGACGAACTCCCTTAGATTGATGACCATGACGAGACGAACTCCCTTAGATTGCACCAAGAAGAGACGAACTCCTTAGATTGAACCAAGAGAGGATGAAATCCCTTAGATTAGACCAAGAGGGGACGAACTCCCTTCGATAGGACCAAGAGGAGACGAACTCCAATAAATTGGACCAAGAGAGGACAAACTCCCTTAGATTGGAATAAAAGGTGACGAACTCCATTGATTGGATCAAGAGAGGACGAACTCCCTTAGATTGGACCAAGACGAGACGAACTCCTTAGATTGGACCAAGAGAGAACGAACAGCCTTAGATTGGACCAAGAAGGGACGAACTCCCTTAGATTGGACCAAGAGGAGATGAACTCCTTAGATTGGCCCAAGAGAGGACGAACTCCCTTAGATTGGACCAAGAAGGGACGAACTCCCTTAGATTGGACCAATAGGAGATGAACTCCTTAGATTGCACCGAGAGAGGACGAAATCCTTTAGATTGCACCAAGCGGAGACGAACTCATTAGAGTGGACCATGAGAGGAGCAACATCCTTAAATTGCACCAAGAAGAGACGACTTCCTTAGATTGGACCAAGAGGGGACGAACTCCCTTCGATAGGACCAAGAGGAGACGAACTCTCTTGAATTGGACCAAGAGGTGACGAAGTCCCTTAGATTGGACCAAAACCCTTAGATTGAACAATAAGGACAAACTCCATTTATATTGGACCAATAGGCGACGAACTCCTAGATTGGATGGAGAAACCCCAAAAAGAGACCGAACTCCTTAGATTGCACCAAGAAGAGACGAACTCCTTACATTGGACCAAGAGGGGACGAACTCCTTAGATAGGACCAAGAGGAGACGACTTCCCTTAAATTGGACCAAGAGAGGAGACGCACTCCCTTATATAGGACCAAGAGAGAACGACCTCCCTTAGATTGGACCAAGAGGAGATGAACTCCTTAGTTTGGACCAAGAGAGGACTAATTCCCTTAGATTGGACCAAGAGGAGACGAACTCCTTAGATTGGAACAAGAGAGGACGAACTCCCTTAGATTGGACCAAGTTGCGACGAACTACCTATGAATGGACCAAGAGAGGCCGAACTCCCTTTGATTGGAACGAGATGCGACAAACTACCTAAGAATTGACCAAGAGGAGACGAACTCCTTACATTGGACCAATTGGAGACGAACTCCTTAGATTGGACCAAGAGCAGACGAACTCCTTAGATTGGACCAAGAAAGGACGAACTCCACTAGATTGGACCAAGAGGCGACGAAATCCTTAGATTGAACCAAGTGGAGACGAACTCCTTAGATTGGACCAAAAAGAGACGAACTCCTTAGATTGAACCAAGAGAGGACCAACTCCCTTAGATTGCACTAAGAGGAGACGAAATCCTTAGATTGGACCAAGAGTGGTCGAACTCCATTAGATTGGAGCAAGAAGCAACGAACTCGTTAAATTGGACCAAGAGGAGACGACCTCCCTTAGATTGGACCAAAAAGAGACGAACTCCTTAGATTAAACCAAGGGAGGACGAACTCCATTAGATTGGACCAAGAAGCGACGAACTCCTTAGATTGGAGCAAGAGTGGACGAACTCCCTTAAATTGCACCAAGAAGAGACGAACTCCTTAGATTGGACCGAGAGGGGACAAACTCCCTTAGATAAAACCAAGAGGAGACGACTTCCCTTAAATTGGACCAAGAGAGGAGATGCACTCCCTTATATAGGACCAAGAGAGAACGACCTCCCTTAGATTGGACCAAGAGGCCGATTACTCCTTAGATTGAACCAAGACGAGACGAACTCCCTTAGATTGGACCAAGAGGCGACGAACTCCTTAGTTTGGACCAAGAGAGGACTAAATCCCTTAGATTGGACCAAGAGGAGACGAACTCTTTAGGTTGGACCAAGAGAGGACGAACTCCTTTAGATTGGACCAAGATGCGACGAACTACCTAATAATGGAACAAGAGGAGACGAACTCTTAGATTGGACCAAGAGGAGACGAACTCTTAGATTGGACCAAGAAAGGACGAACTCCAGTAGATTGGACCAAGAGGCGACGAACTCCATAGATTGGAGTCAAGAGGCACGACTCCTTAGATTGAAACCAATTGTTAACGACTCCTTAATTGGACCAAAAAGAGAACGAACTCCTTTAGATTGGACCAAGAGAGACCACTCCCTTAGATTGCACTACGCGGATAAGTCGAATCCTTAGATTGTACCAGAGTGGTTCCGACACAAGCGTAGATTGGACCCAAGAGGCCCCGACCTCCTTAAAGTGGACCAAGAGGAGAGAACTCCTTAGCTTGCCCACGAGGAGATTTTACCTCCCCTAGATTGGACCAAGAGAGGACGAACTCCCTTAGATTGGACCAAGAGGAGACGAACTCCTCAGATTGGAACAAGAGAGGACGAACTCCCTTAGATTGGACCAAGTTACGACGAACTACCTAAGAATGGACCAAGAGAGGACGAACTCCCTTAGATTGGAACAAGATGCGACAAACTACCTAAGAATTGACCAAGAGGAGACGAACTCCTTACATTGGACGAATTGGATATGAACTCCTTAGATTGGACCAAGAGGAGACGAACTCCTTAGATTGGACCAAGAAAGGACGAACTCCACTAGATTGGAGCAAGAGGCGACGAACTCCTTAGATTGAACCGAGTGGAGACGAACTCCCTTAGATTGGACCAAAAAGAGACGAACTCCTTAGATTGGACCAAGAGAGGACCAACTCCCTTAGATTGCACTAAGAGGAGACGAAATCCTTAGATTGGACCAAGAGTGGTCAAACATCGTTAGATTGGACCAAGAGGCAACGACCTTCTTAAAGTGGACCAAGAGGAGACGAACTCCTTAGATTGGACCAAGAGGAGATGTACTCCCTTAGATTGGACCAAGAGAGGACGAACTCCCTTAGATTGGACCAAGAGATGAAGAACTCCCTTAGATTGCACCAAGAGGAGACGAACTCCATAGATTGGACCAAGAGAGGACAAACTCCCTTAAAAGTGCACCAAGAAGAGATGAACTCCTTAGATTGGACCAACAGGGGTCGAACTCCCTTAGATAGGACCAAGAGGAGACGAACTCCCTTAAATTGGACCAAAAAGAGACGAACTCCTTAGATTGAACCAAGGGAGGACGAACTCCATTAGATTGGACCAAAACGCGGCGAACTCCTTAGATTCGACTTAGAGGAGACGACCTCTTTATATTCGACCAAGAGAGGACGAACTGCCCTATATTGGACCAAGATGGGACGAACTCCCTTAGATTGCCCAACAAGAGACGAACTACTTAGATTAGCCAAATAGAGGATGACCTCCCTTAGGTTGGAGAAAGAGGGGACGAACTCCCTTCGATAGGACCAAGAGGAGACGAACTCCCTTAGATTGGACCAAGAGAGGACGAACTCACTTAGATTGGACCAAGAGGCGACGAACTCCTTAGATTGGAGCAAGAGAGGACGAACTCCCTTAGATTGGACCAAGACGAGACGAACTCCTTAGATTGGACCAAGATGGGACGAACTCCCTTGATTGCACCAAGAAGAGACGAACTCCTTAGATTGAACCAAGAGAGGATGAACTCCCTTAGAATAGACCAAGAGGGAACGAACTCCCTTCGATAGGACCAAAAGGAGACGAACTCCATTAAATTGGACCAAGAGAGGACAAACTCCCTTAGATTGGAATAAAAGGTGACGAACTCCATTGATTGGATCAAGAGAGGACGAACTCCCTTAGATTGGACCAAGACGAGACGAACTCCTTAGATTGGACCAAGAGAGAACGAACTGCCTTAGATTGGACCAAGAAGGGACCAACTCCCTTTGATTAGACCAATAGGAGATGAACTCCTTAGATTGCACCGAGAGAGGACCAAATCCCTTAGATTGCACCAAGCGGAGACGAACTCGTTAGAGTGGACCATGAGAGGAGCAACATCCTTAAATTGCACCAAGAAGAGACGACTTCCTTAGATTGGACCAAGAGGGGACGAACTCCCTTCGATAGGACCAAGAGGAGACGAACTCTCTTGAATTGGACCAAGAGGTGACGAAGTCCCTTAGATTGGACCAAAAAGAGACGAACTCCTTAGATTGGACCAAGAGGCGACGAACTCCTTAGATTGGACCAAAAAGAGACGAACTCCTTAGATTGCACCAAGAAGAGACGAACTCCTTACATTGGACCAAGAGGGGACAAACTCCCTTAGATAGGACCAAGAGGAGACGACTTCCCTTAAATTGAACCAAGAGAGGAGATGCACTCCCTTATATAGGACCAAGAGAGAACGACCTCCCCTTAGATTTGGACCAACAGCGTGAACTCCTTTAGTTTTGGCCCAAGAGAGGACTAATTTCCCTTAGTTGGAGCAAGAGGAGACGAACCCTAGATATGGAACAAGGAGGACGAACCCCTTAGATTGGACAATTGCGACGAACTACCTAAGAATGGACCAAAGAGAAGTACCTCCCTTATATTGGAACAAATGCGACAAACTACCAGATTGACCAAGAGGAGACGAACTCCCTTACATTGGACTCAATTGAGACGAACTCCTTAGATTGGACCAAGAGCATACTAACTCCTTAGATTGGACCAAGAAAGGACGAACTCCACTAGATTGGACCAAGAGGCGATGAAATCCTTAGATTGAACCAAGTGGAGACGAACTCCTTAGATTGGACCAAAAAGAGACGAACTCCTTAGATTGAACCAAGAGAGGACCAACTCCCTTAGATTGCACTAAGAGGAGACGAAATCCTTAGATTGGACCAAGAGTGGTCGAACATCGTTAGATTGGACCAAGAGGCAACGAACTCCTTAAATTGGACCAACAGGAGACGAACTCCTTAGATTGGACCAAGAGGAGACGTACTCCCTTAGATTGGACCAAGAGAGGACGAACTCACTTAGACTGGACCAAGAAGCGACGAACTCCTTAGATTGGAGCAAGAGAGGACGAACTCCCTTAAATTGCACCAAGAAGAGACGAACTCCTTAGATTGGACCGAGAGGGGACGAACTCCCTTAGATAAGACCAAGAGGAGACGACTTCCCTTAAATTGGACCAAGAGAGGAGACGCACTCCCTTAAATAGGACCAAGAGAGAACGACCTCCCTTAGATCGGACCAAGAGGCGATGAACTCCTTAGTTTGGACCAAGAGACGACTAAATCCCTTAGATTGGACCAAGAGGAGACGAACTCCTCAGATTGGAACAAGAGAGGACGAACTCCCTTAGATTGGACCAAGTTACGACGAACTACCTAAGAATGGACCAAGAGAGGACGAACTCCCTTAGATTGGAACAAGATGCGACAAACTACCTAAGAATTGACCAAGAGGGGACGAACTCCCTTAGATAGGACCAAGAGGAGACGACTTCCCTTAAATTGGACCAAGAGAGGAGATGCACTCCCTTATATAGGACCAAGAGAGAACGACCTCCCTTAGATTGGACCAAGAGGTGACGAACTCGTTAGAGTGGACCATGAGAGGAGCAACATCCTTAAATTGCACGAAGAAGAGACGACTTCCTTAGATTGTACCAAGAGGGGACGAACTCCCTTCGATAGGACCAAGAGGAGACGACCTCTCTTGAATTGGACCAAGAGGAGACGAAGTCCCTTAGATTGGACCAAGAGTGGTCAAACATCGTTAGATTGGACCAAGAGGCAACGACCTTCTTAAAGTGGACCAAGAGGAGACGAACTCCTTAGATTGGACCAAGAGGAGATGTACTCCCTTAGATTGGACCAAGAGAGGACGAACTCCCTTAGAT
>JAGKPW010002739.1:0-24802 GCA_019926035.1 Melaleuca alternifolia | reverse complement strand
AGGGATTTCGTCCTCTCTTGGTCCAATCTAAGGAGTTCGTCTCCACTTGGTCCAATCTAAGGCGTTCGTCCTCTCTTGATCCAATCTGAGGAAATTCGTCCTCTCTTGGTCCAATCTAAGGAGTTCGTTGCCGTTGGTCTAATTTAAGGGAGTTCGACTTCTCTTGGTCCAATCTAAGGAGTTCGTCTCCTGTTGGTCCAATCTACGGAGTTCGTCTCTTGTTCCTCCAATTTAAGGGAGTTCGTCTTCTCTTGGTCCAATCTAAGCAGTTCGTCTCCTGTTGGTCCAATCTAAGGGAGTTCATCCTTTCTTGGTCCAATCTAAGGAGTTCGTCTCATCTGGGTCCAATCTATGGAGTTCGTCCTCTCTTCGCCCAATCTAAGGAGTTCGGCTTAAGTTGGTGCAATCTAAGGGAGTTCGTCCTCTCTTGGTCCAATCTAAGGAGTTCGTCTCCCCTTGGTTCAATCTAAGGAGTTCGTCTCCTGTTGGTCCAATCTAGGGGAGTTCGCCCTCTCTTGGTCCAATCTAAGGAGTTTTTCTCCGGTTGGTCCAATCTGAGGGAGTTTGTCCTCTCTTCGTCCAATCTACGGAGTTCGTCTCCTATTCGTCCAATCTAAGGGAGTTCGTTCTCTCGTGGTCCAATCTAAGGAGTTCGCCTCATGTTGGTGCAATCTAAGGGAGTTTGTCCTCTCCTGGTCCAATTTGAGGGATTTCTTCCTCTCTTGATCCAATCTGTGGGAGTTCTTCCTCTCTTGGTCCAATCTAAGGGAGTTCGTCCTCTCATGGTCCGATCTAAGGAGTTCGTCTCCTACCAATCTAAGGGAGTTCACCCTCTCTTGGTCCAATCGAAGGAGATCGTCGCGCTGGGTTCAATCTAATGTAGTTCGTTCCTCTCTTGGGCAATTCTGAGGGAGTTCGTCCTCTCTTGGTCCAATCTGTGGGAGTTCTTCCTCTCTTGGTCCAATCTAAGGGAGTTCGTTCTCTCTTGGTCCAATCTGTGGGAGTTCGTCTCCTGTTCGTCCTATTTTAGGGAGTTCGCCCTCTCTTGGTCCAATCTAAGAAGTTCGTCTCTTCTTGGTCCAATCTAAGGGAGTCCGTCCTCTCTTGGTCCAATCTAAGGGAGTTAGACTCTCGTGGTCCAATCTGAGGAGTTCGTCTCCTGTGGGTCCATTCTGAGGGAGTTCGTCCTCTTGTTCAATCCAATCTGAGGAGTTCGTCCTTCTGGATCCAATCTAAGGAGTCGGATCCTCTGGTCCAATCTAAGGAGTTCGTCCCTGTTTGTCCAATCTCAGGGGAGTTCATTCTTCTTGGTCTAATCTAAGAGTTCGTCCTCTCTTATCCAAATCTAAGGGGAGTTTCGTACTCTTCTTGGTTCTAATCTAGAGTTCCTTGCTGTGGTCCAATTAAGGAGTTCGTCTCCTGTTGGTCCAATCTGAGGGAGTAGTCCTGTTTTGGTACAATCTGAGGAGTTTCGTCTCCTCTGGGTACAACTAAGGAGTTCGTCTCCGTTCGTCAAATCTGAGGGACTTAGTCATCTCTGGTCCAATCTAAGGAGTTCGTCTTTTTTTTCCTGTTCGTCACATCTGAGGGGAGTCGTCCTTCTCTTGGTCAATCTTAGGAGTTCGTCTCCACTGGTCAATCAGGAGTTCGTCCTTTCTTGATCCAATCTGAGGAAGTTCGTCCTCTCTTGGTCCAATCTAAGGAGTTCGTTGCCGTTGGTCCAATTTAAGGGAGTTCGACTTCTCTTGGTCCAATCTAAGGAGTTCGTCTCCTCTTGCTCCATTCTAAGGGAGTTCGTCCTCTCTTGGTCCAATCTAAGGAGATCGTCTCCTCTTGGTCCAATTTAAGGGAGTTCATCCTCTCTTGGTCCAATCTAAGGAGTTCGTCTCCTGTTGGTCCAATCTAGGGGAGTTCGTCCTCTCTTGGTCCAATCTAAGTAGTTTTTCTCCGGTTGGTCCAATCTGAGGGAGTTTGTCCTCTCTTCGTCCAATCTACGGAGTTCGTCTCCTATTCGTCCAATCTAAGGGAGTTCGTTCTCTCGTGGTCCAATCTAAGGAGTTCGCCTCATGTTGGTGCAATCTAAGGGAGTTTGTCCTCTCCTGGTCCAATTTGAGGGATTTCTTCCTCTCTTGATCCAATCTGTGGGAGTTCTTCCTCTCTTGGTCCAATCTAAGGGAGTTCGTCCTCTCATGGTCCGATCTAAGGAGTTCGTCTCCTACCAATCTAAGGGAGTTCATCCTCTCTTGGTCCAATCGAAGGAGATCGTCTCCTCTTGGTCCAATCTAAGGTAGTTCATCCTCTCTTGGTCCAATATAAGGAGATCGTTACCTCTTGGTCCAATCTGAGGGAGTTCGTCCTCTCTTGGTACAATCTAAGGAGATCGTCTGCTGTTGGTCCAATCTAAGGGAGTTCGTACTCTCTTCGTCCAATCTAAGGAGTTCGTCTCCTGTTAGTCCAATCTGAGGGAGTTAGTCCTCTTTTGGTCCAATCTAAGGAGTTCGTCTCCTCTTGGTCCAATCTAAGGAGTTCGTCTCCTGTTCGTCCAATCTGAGGGAGTTCGTCCTCTCTTGGTCCAATCTAAGGAGTTCGTCTCCACTTGGTCCAATCTAAGGAGTTCGTCCTCTCTTGATCCAATCTGAGGAAGTTCGTCCTCTCTTGGTCCAATCTAAGGAGTTCGTTGCCGTTGGTCTAATTTAAGGGAGTTCGACTTCTCTTGGTCCAATCTAAGGAGTTCGTCTCCTGTTGGTCCAATCTACGGGAGTTCGCTCTTGTTCCTCCAATTTAAGGGAGTTCGTCTTCTCTTGGTCCAATCTAAGCAGTTCGTCTCCTGTTGGTCCAATCTAAGGGAGTTCATCCTTTCTTGGTCCAATCTAAGGAGTTCGTCTCATCTGGGTCCAATCTATGGAGTTCGTCCTTTCTTCGCCCAATCTAAGGAGTTCGGCTGAAGTTGGTGCAATCTAAGGGAGTTCGTCCTCTCTTGGTCCAATCTAAGGAGTTCGTCTCCCCTTTGGTTCAATCTAAGGAGTTCGTCTCCTGTTGGTCCAATCTAGGGGAGTTCGCCCTCTCTTGGTCCAATCTAAGGAGTTTTTCTCCGGTTGGTCCAATCTGAGGGAGTTTGTCCTCTTTTCGTCCAATCTACGGAGTTCGTCTCCTGTTCGTCCAATCTAAGGGAGTTCGTCCTCTCGTGGTCCAATCTAAGGAGTTCGCCTCATGTTGGTGCAATCTAAGGGAGTTTGTCCTCTCCTGGTCCAATTTGAGGGATTTCTTCCTCTCTTGATCCAATCTGTGGGAGTTCTTCCTCTCTTGGTCCAATCTAAGCGAGTTCCTCCTCTCATGGTCCGATCTAAGGAGTTCGTCTCCTACCAATCTAAGGGAGTTCATCCTCTCTTGGTCCAATCGAAGGAGATCGTCTCCTCTTGGTCCAATCTAAGGTAGTTCGTCCTCTCTTGGTCCAATCTAAGGAGTTCGTCCTCTCTTGGTCCAATCTAAGGAGTTCGTCTCCTGTTGGTCAAATCTAAGGGAGTTCGTCCTCTCTCGGTCCAATCTAAGGAGTTCGTCTCCTCTTCGTCCAATCTAAGGGGTTCGTCTCCTGTTGGTCCAATCTAGGGGAGTTCGTCCTCTCTTGGTCCAATCTATGGAGTTCGTCTCCTGTTGGTCCAATCTAAGGGAGTTCATCCTCTCTTGGTCCAATCTAAGGAGTTCGTTTCCTATTGGTCCAATCTAAGGATTTCGTCTCTTGTTCATCCAATCTGAGGGAGTTCGTCCTCTCTGGATCCAATCTAAGGAGTTCGTCTCCTCTTGGTCCAATCTAAGGAGTTCGTCTCCTGTTTGTCCAATCTCAGGGAGTTCATCCTCTCTTGGTCTAATCTAAGGAGTTCGTCCTCTCTTGATCCAATCTAAGGGAGTTCGTCCTCTCTTGGTCTAATCTAAGGAGTTCCTTGCTGTTGGTCCAATCTAAGGAGTTCGTCTCCTGTTGGTCCAATTGAGGGGAGTTAGTCCTGTTTGGTCCAATCTAAGGAGTTCGTCTCCTTTTGGTCCAATCTAAGGAAGGTCGTCTCCTCATAGTCCAATCTAAGGAGTTCGTCTCTCTTGGTCCAATCTAAGGAGAGTTCGTCTCCTCTTGGTCCAATCTGTGGAAGTTCTTCCTCTCTTTGTCCAATCTAAGGGAGTTCGTCCTCTCTTGGTCCAATCTGAGGCGTTTGTCTCCTTTTCGTCCAATCTAAGGGAGTTCGTCCTCTCTTGGTCCAATCTAAGGAGTTCGTTGCTGTTGGTCCAATCTAAGGGAGTTCGTCGTCTCTTGGTCTAATCTAAGGGATTCATCTCCTATTGGTCCAATCTGAGGGAGTTCGTCTCCTGTTGGTCCAATCTAGGGGAGTTCGTCCTCTCTTGGTCCAATGTAAAGAGTTCGTCTCCTGTTGGTCCAATCTAAGGAGTTCGTCTCCTGTTCGTCCAATCTAAGGGAGTTCCTCCTCTCTTGGTCCAATCTAAGGAGTTCGTCTCCTCTTGGTCCAATCTAAGGAGTTCGTCTCCTGTTCGTCCAATCTCAGGGAGTTCGTCCTCTCTTGGTCTAATCTATGGAGTTCGTCCTCTCTTGATCCAATCTAAGGGAGTTCGTCCTCTCTTGGTCCAATCTAAGGAGTTCGTTGCTGTTGGTCCAATCTAAGGGAGTTCGTCGTCTCTTGGTCTAATCTAAGGAGTTCGTCTCCTCTTGGTCCAATCTAAGGAGTTCGTCTCCTGTTGATCCAATCTAGGGGAGTTCGTCCTCTCTTGGTCCAATCTAAGGAGATCGTCTCCTGTTGGTCCAATCTAAGGGAGTTCGTCCTCTGTTGGTCCAATCTAAGGAGTTCGTCTCCTGATGGTCCAATGTAAGGTAGTTCGTCCTCGCCTGGTCCAATCTGAGGAGTTCGTCTCCTGTTGGTCCATTCTGAGTGAGTTCGTCCTCTCTTGTTCCAATCTGTGGGAGTTCTTCCTCTCTTGGCCCAATCTAAGGGAGATCGTCCTGTCATGGTCCAATCTAAGGAGTTCCTCCTCTCTTCGTCCTATCTAAGGAGTTCGTCTCCTATTGGTCCAATCTGAGGGAGTTCGTCTCCAGTTAGTCCAATCTACGGGAGTTCTTCCTCTCTTGGTCCAATCTAAGGAGTTTGTCTCCTATTGGTCCAATCTAAGGATTTCGTCTCCTGTTCATCCAATCTGAGGGAGTTCGTCCTCTCTTGGTCCAATGTAAGGAATTCATCCTCTCTTGGTCTAATGTAAGGAGTTCGTCCTCTCTTGATCCAATCAAAGGGAGTTCGTCCTCTCTTGGTCCAATCTAAGGAGTTCGTCTCCTGTTGGTCAAATCTAAGGGAGTTCGTTGCTGTTTGTCCAATCTAAGGAAGTTCGTCCTCTCGTGGTCCAATCTAAGGAGTTCGCCTCATGTTAGTGCAATCTAAGGGAGTTTGTCCTCTCCTGGTCCAATCTGAGGGATTTCTTCCTCTCTTGATCCAATCTAAGGGAGTTCATCCTCTCATGGTCCGATCTAACGAGTTCGTGTCCTACCAATCTAAGGGAGTTCATCCTCTCTTGGTCCAATCTAAGGAGATCGTCTCCTCTCGGTCCAATCAAAGGTAGTTCGTCCTCTCTTGGTCCAGTCTAAGGAGTTCGTCCTCTCTTGGTCCAATCTAAGGTGTTCGTCTCCTGTTGGTCAAATCTAAGGGAGTTCGTCCTCTCTTGGTCCAATCTAAGGAGTTCGTCTCCTGTTGGACCAATCTAGGGGAGTTCATCCTCTCTTGGTCCAATCTATGGAGTTTGTCTCCTGTGGGTCCAATCTAAGGGAGTTCTTCCTCTCGTGGTCCAATCTAAGGAGTTTGTCTCCTGTGGGTCCAATCTAAGGGAGTTCTTCCTCTCTTGGTCCAATCTAAGGAGTTCGTCTCCTATTGGTCCAATCTATGGATTTCGTTTCCTGTTCATGCAATCTGAGGGAGTTCGACCTCTTTTGGTCCAATCTAAGGAGTTCGTCTCCTCCTGGTCCATTCTAAGGTGTTCGTCACCTGTTCGTCCAATCTCAGGGAGTTCATCCTCTCTTGGTGCAATCTAAGGAGTTCGTCTCCTGTTGGACCAATCTAGGGGAGTTCGTCTTCACTTGGTCCAATCTAAGGAGTTCCTCTCCTGTTGGTCCAATCTAGGGGAGTTCGTCCTCTCTTTGCCAAGCAGGATCTTCGCTCCTGTGTCCCATTCAGGGATTTAGTCCTCTCTTGTCAATCTAAGGAGTGTCGTCCTCCTGTTGGTCCAATCTGAGGGAGTTCGTCCTCTCTTGGTCAATCTGAAGATCGAACTCCTGTTGGTCCAATCTAAGGACTTCGTCTCCTCTTGGTCCAATCTAAGGAGTTCGTCTCCTCTTTGTCCAATCTAAGTGACTTCGTCGCCTCTTGATCCAATCTAAGTGAGTTCGTCTGCTCATGGTCCATTTCTAGGAGTTCTTCCTGTCTTGGTCCCATCTAGGGGGAGTTGGGCGTCTCCGGTGGGTCCAAGGGCTGATATGGTGAGTTCGTCCGCTCTTGTCGCCAAGAAGGATTCGTCTCAATTTGGTGCAATCTAAAGGAGTTCGCCCTCTCTTGGTCCAATGTAAGGAGTTCGTCTCCCCTTGGTCCAATCTGAGGGAGTTAGTCCTCTCTTGGTCCAATCTAAGGAGTTCGTCTCCTGTTCGTCCAATCTGAGGAAGTTCGTCCTCTGTTGGTGCAATCTATGTTGTTCGTCTCCTCTTGGTCCAATCTATGTTGTTCGTCTCCTCTTGGTCCAATCTAAGTAGTTCGTCTCCTGTTAGTCCAATCTAAGGGAGTTCATCCTCTCTTGGTCCAATCTAAGGAGTTCGTCTCCTGTTGGTCCAATCTAAGGAAGTTCGTCCTCTCTTGGTCCAATCTAAGGAGTTCGTCTCCTCTTGGTCCAATCCAAGTAGTTCGTCTCCTCTTCGTCCAATCTAAGGGAGTTCATTCTCTCCTGGTCCTATCTAAGGAGTTCCTCTCCTGTTCGTCCAATCTAAGGGAGTTCTTCCTTTCTTGTTCCAATCTAAGGAATTCGTCTCCTGTTGGTCCAATGTGGGGGAGTTCGTCCTCTCTTGGTCCAATCTAAGGAGTTCGTCTCCACTTGGTCCAATCTGAGGGAGTTCGTCCTCTCTTACTACAATCTAGGGAGATCGTCTCCTCTTGGTCCAATCTAGGGAAGTTCTCCTCTCATCTGTCCAATCAAGGAGTTCGTCTCCTGTGTCCAAGCTGAGAGAATTCGTCTCTCTTCTCCAAATCGAGATTTCGTTCTCAGTGGTGCAATCTAAGGGAGTTCGTCCTCTCTTGGTACAATCTAAGGAGTTCGTCACCTCTTGGTCCAATCTAAGGAGTTGGTCTCCTGTTCGTCCAATATGAGGGAGTTCGTCCTCTCTTGGTCCAATCTAAAGAGTTCGTCTCTTCTTGGTCCAATCTAAGGAGTTCATCTCCTATTCGTCCAATCTCAGGGAGTTCGTCCTCTCTTGGTCCAATCTAAGGAGATCCTCTCCTGTTGGTCCAATCTAAGGGTGTTCGTCCTCTCTTGGTCCAATCTAAGGAGTTCGTCTCCTGTTGGTCCAATCTAAAAATTTAGCCTCCTTTTGGTAGTTTGTCACGTCTTGGTCCAATATAAGGAGTTCGTCCCCTGTTGGTCCAATCCAACCGAGTTCGTCCACTCTTGGTCCAAGCTAAGGAAAATGTCTCCTCTTGGCCCAATCAAAGGGAGTTTGTCCTTCCCTCGTCCAATCTATGGTGTTAGTCACCTTTTCGTCCAATCTAAGGAGTTCGTCTCCTGATGGTCCAATCTAAGGGAGTTCGTCCTCTCTTGGACCAATCTAAGGAGTTCGCCTCCTCTTGGTCCAATCTAAGGGAGTTCGTCCTCTCTTGGTCCAATCTAAGGAGTTCGTCTCCTGTTGGTCCAATCTAAGGGAGTTCGTCCGTCCTCTCCTTGTCCAATCTAAGTAATTCGTTCCTTTTGGTCCCATGTGGGGGAGTTCCTCCCTCCTTGTCCAATCTAAGAGTTCGTATCCACTTGGTCCATCTGAGGGAGTTCGTCCTCATCTTACTAACATCTAAGGAGTTCGTCTCCTCTTGGTCCAATCTGAGGGAGTTCGTCCTCTCTTGGTACAATCTAAGGAGATCGTCTCCTCTTGGTCCAATCTAAGGGAGTTCGTCCTCTCTTCGTCCAACCTAAGGAGTTCGTCTCCTGTTGGTCCAATTTAAGGGAGTTCGTCCTCTCTTGGTCCAATCTAAGGAATTTGTCTTCTGTTGGTCCAATGTGGCGGAGTTCGTCCTCTCTTGGTCCAATCTAAGGAGTTCGTCTCCACTTGGTCCAATCTGAGGGAGTTTCCTCTCTTACTACAATCTAGGGAGATCGTCTCCTCTTGGTCCAATCTAATGGAGTTCGTCCTCTCTTGGTCCAATCTAAGGAGTTCGTCTCCTGTTGGTCCAATCTGAGGGAGTTCGTCCTCTCTTCGCCAAATCTAAGGAGTTCGTCTCAAGTTGGTGCAATCTAAGGGAGTTCGTCCTCTCTTGGTACAATCTAAGGAGTTCGTCACCTCTTCGTCCAATCTAAGGAGCTGGTCTCCTGTTCGTCCAATATGAGGAGAGTTCGTCCTGTCTGGTCCAATCAAGGAGTTCGTCTTCTTCTGGTTCCAATCTAAGGAGTTCGTCTCCTGTTGGTCCAATCTGAGGGAGTTCATCCTCTCTTGGTACAATCTAAGGAGATCGTCTCCTGTAGGTCCAATCTAAGGGAGTTCGTCCTCTCTTGGTCCAATCTAAGGAATTCGTCTCCTGTTGGTCCAATGTGGGGGAGTTCGTCCTCTCTTGGTCCAATCTAAGGAGTTCGTATCCACTTGGTCCAATCTGAGGGAGTTCGTCCTCTCTTACTACAATCTAGGGAGATCGTCTCCTCTTGGTCCAATCTAAGGGAGTTCGTCCTCTCTTGGTCCAATCTATGGAGTTCGTCTCCTGTTGGTCCAATCTGAGGGAGTTCGTCCTCTATTGGTACAATCTAAGGAGATCGTCTCCTGTTGGTCCAATCTAAGGGAGTTCGTCGTCTCTTCGTCCAATCTAAGGAGTTCGTCTCCTATTAGTCCAATCTAAGTGAGTTCGTCATCTCTTCGTCCAATCTAAGGAGTTCGTCTCCCGTTGGTGCAATCTGACGGAGTTAGCCCTCTCTTGGTCCAATCTAAGGAGTTCGTCTCCTGTTGGTCCAATCTAAGTGAGTTCGTCCTCTCTTCGTCCAATCTAAGGAATTCGTCTCCCGTTGGTCCAATCTGACGGAGTTAGTCCTCTCTTGGTCCAATCTAAGGAGTTCGTCTCCTCTTGGTCCAATCTAAGGAGTTCATCTCCTGTTCGTCCAATCTGAGGGAGTTCGTCCTCTCTTGGTACAATCTAAGGAGATCGTCTCCTGTTGGTCCAATCTAAGGGAGTTCGTTGTCTCTTCGTCCAATCTAAGGAGTTCGTCTCCTGTTGGTCCAATCTAAGGGAGTTCGTCCTCTCTTCGTGCAATCTAAGGAGTTCGCCTCCTACTGGTCCAATTTGAGGGTGTTCGTCCCCTCTCGATCCAATCTAAGGAGTTCGTCTCCTCTTGTTCCAATCTAAGTAGTTCGTCTCCTCTTCGTCTAATCTAAGGGAGTTCTTTCTCTCTTGGTCCAATCTAAGGAGTTCGTCTCCTGTTGGTCCAATCTAAGGTAGTTCTTCCATTCTTGTTCCAATCTAAGGAGTTCGTCCTCTCTTCGCCAAATCTAAGGAGTTTGTCTCACGTTGGTGCAATCTAAGGGAGTTCGTCCTCTCTTGGTCCAATCTAAGGAGTTCGTCTCCTGTTCGTCCAATCTGAGGGAGTTCGTCCTCTCTTGGTCCAATCTAAGGAGTTCGTCTCCTCTTGGTCCAATCTAAGTAGTTCGTCTCTTGTTATTCCAATCTAAGGGAGTTCGTCCTCTCTTGGTCCAATCTAAGGAGTTCGTCTCCTCTTGGTCCAATCTAAGGGAGTTCGTCCTTTCTTGGTCCAATTTAAGGAGTTCGTCTCCTGTTGGTCCATTCTAAGGGAGTTCGTCCACTCTTGGTCCAATCTAAGGGGTTTGTCTCCTGTTCGTCCAATCTAAGGGAGTTCGTCCTCTCTTGGTCCAATCTAAGGAGTTCGTCTCCTCTTGGTCCAATCTAAGGAGTTCGTCTCCTGTTCGTCCAATCTCAGGGAGTTCGTCCTCTCTTGGTCTAATCTAAGGAGTTCGTCCTATCTTGATCCAATCTAAGGGAGTTCGTCCTCTCTTGGTCCAATCTAAGGAGTTCGGTAGCTATTGGTACAATCAAGGGAGTTAGTCTCTCTTGGTCCAATCTAAGGAGTCGTTCCTGTTGTCCAATCTGAGGGAGTCGTCCTCTCTTGGTCCAATCTAAGGAGTTCGTCTCCTCTTGGTCCAATCTAAGTAGTTCGTCTCTTGTTATTCCAATCTAAGGGAGTTCGTCCTCTCTTGGTCCAATCTAAGGAGTTCGTCTCCTGTTGGTCCAATTTCACGGAGTACGTCCTCTCTTGGTCCAATCTAAGGAGTTCGTTGCTGTTGGTCCAATCTAAGGAGTTCGTCTCCCCTTGGTCCAACTAAGGAGTTGGTCTCCTGTTCGTCCAATCTGAGGGAGTTCGTCATCTCTTGGTCCAATCTAAGGAGTTCGTCTCCTCTAGGTCCAATCTAAGGAGTTCGTCTCCTATTCGACCAATCTCAGGGAGTTCGTCCTCTCTTGGTCTAATCTAAGGAGTTCGTCCTCTCTTGATCCAATCTAAGGGAGTTCGTCCTCTCTTGGTCCAATCTAAGGAGTTCGTTGCTATTGGTCCAATCTAAGGGAGTTCGTCCTCTCTTGGTCCAATCTAAGGAGTTCATCACCTCTTCGTCCAATCTAAGTAGTTCGTCTCCTGTTTGTCCAATCTAAGGGAGTACATTCTCTCTTGGTCCAATCTAAGAAGTTCGTCTCCTGTTGGTCCAATCTAAGGAGTTCGTCTCCTGTTGGTCCAATCTAAGGGAGTTCGTCCTCTCTTCGTCCAATCTAAGGAGTTCGTCTACTGTTGGTCCAATCTGAGTAGTTCGTCCTCTCATCGCCCAATATAAGGAGTTCGTCTCAAGTTGGTGCAATCTAAGGAGTTCGTCCTCTCTTGGTCCAATCTAAGGAGTTCGTCTCCTCTTGGTCCAATCTAAGGAGTTGGTCTCCTGTTGGTCCATTCTGAGGAAGTGCGTCCTCTCTTGGTTCAATCTATGGAGTTCGTCTCCTCTTGGTCGAATCTACAGGGAGTTCGTCTATCTTGGTCCCAATCTAAGGGAGTTAGTTGGTACTATTGTCCAATTTGAGGGAGTTCGTCCTCTCTCGGTCCAATCTAAGCAGTTCGTCTCCTCTTGGTCCAATCTAAGTAGTTCGTCTCCTGTTCGTCCAATCTAAGGGAGTTCATTCTCTCTTGGTCCAATCTAAGGAGTTCGTCACCTGTTGGTCCAATCTAAGTAGTTCGTCTCCTGTTCGTCCAATCTAAGGGAGTTCATTCTCTCTTGGTCCAATCTAAGGAGTTCCTCTCCTGTTTGTCCAATCTAAGGGAGTTCTTCCTTTCTTGGTCAAATCTAAGGAGTTTGTCTGCTGTGGGTCCAATCTAAGGAGGTCGTCTCCTGTTCGTCCAATCTGAGGGAGTTCGTCCAATCTGAGGGAGTTCGTCCTCTCTTGGTCCAATCTAAGGAGTTCGTCTCCTCTTGGTCCAATCTAAGGAGTTCGTCTCCTATTGGTCCAATCAGAGGGAGTTCGTCCTCTCTCGATCCAATCTAAGGATTTCGTCTCCTCTTGGTCCAATATAAGGAGTTCGTTTCCTGTTGGTCCAATCTAAGGGAGTTCGTCCTCTCTTGGTCCAATCTAAGGAGTTCGTCTCCTCTTGGTCCAATCTAAGTAGCAGTCTCCTCTTAGTCCATCTAAGGGATGTTACGTCCTCTCTGGTCCAATCTAAGGGAGTTCGTCTCCTGTTGGTGCAATCTAGGAGAGTTCGTCCTCTCTGGTCCAATCTAAGGGGTTCCTCTCCTGTTGGTCCAATCTAAGGGAGTTCGTCCTCTCTTGGTCCAATCTAAGGAGTTCGTCGCCTCTTAGTCCAATCTAAGGGAGTTCGTACTCTCTTGGTCCAATCTAAGGACTTCGTCTCTTCTTGGTCCAATCTAAGAGTTTGTCTACTATGGTCCACATTTGAGGGGGGGATACGGTGTCCGCTTCTCGGTCCCATTAAGCTGTTCGTCTCCTCTTGGGCCAATATAGTAGTTCGTCTCCTGTTCGTCCAAATCTAAAGGGAGTTATTCTCGCTTGGTCAATCTAAGGGTTCTCTCTGTTGGTGCAATCTAAGGGAGTTCGTCCTCTCTTGGTACAATCTAAGGAGTTCGTCACCTCTTGGTCCAATCTAAGGAGTTGGTCTCCTGTTCGTCCAATATGAGGGAGTTCGTCCTCTCTTGGTCCAATCTAAGGAGTTCGTCTCCTCTTGGTCCAATCTAAGTAGTTCGTCTCCTGTTAGTCCAAGCTAAGGGAGTTCGTCCTCTCTTGGTTCAATCTAAGGAGTTCGTCTCCTCTTGGTCCAATCTAAGGGAGTTCGTCGTCTCTTGGTCCAATCTAAGGAGTTCGTCTCCTGATGGTCCAATCTAAGGGAGTTCGTCCTCTGTGGGTCCAATCTAAGGAGTTCGTCTCCTATTGGTCCAATCAGAGGGAGTTCGTCCTCGCTCGATCCAATCTAAGGATTTCGTCTCCTCTTGGTCCAATCTAAGGAGTTCGTTTCCTGTTGGTCCAATCTAAGGGAGTTCGTCCTCTCTTGGTCCAATCTATGGAGTTCGTCTCCTGTTGGTCCAATCTAAGGGAGTTCATCCATTCTTGGTCCAATGTAAGGACTTCGTCTCCTATGGGTCCAATCTAAGGAGTTCGTCCTCTCTTCGCCCAATCTATGGAGTTCGTCTCAAGTTAGTGCAATCTAAGGGAGTTCGTCCGCTCTTGGTGTAATGTAAGGAGTTCGTCTTCCCTTGGTCCAATCTAAGGAGTTCGTCTCCTGTTCCTCCAATCTAGGGGAGTTCTTCCTCTCTTGGTCTAATCTAAGGAGTTCGTCTCCTGTTGGTCCAATCTGAGGGAGTTCGTCCTCTCTTGGTACAATCTAAGGAGATCGACTCCTGTTGGTCCAATCTAAGGGAGTTCGTCCTCTCTTCGTCCAATCTAAGGAGTTCGTCTCCCGTTGGTCCAATCTGACGGAGTTAGTCCCTCTTGGTCCAATCTAAGGAGTTCGTCTCCAGTTCGTCCAATCTAAGGGAGTTCGTCCTCTCTTGGTCCAATCTAAGGAGTTCGTCTCCTGTTGGTCCAATCTAAGGTAGTTCGTCGTCTCTTGGTCCAATCTAAGGAGTTCATCTCCTGATGGTCCAATCTAAGGGAGTTCCTCCTCTGTTGGTCCAATCTAGGGTGTTCGTCTCCTATTGGTCCAATCTGAGGAAGTTCGTCCTCCCTCGATCCAATCTAAGGACTTCGTCTACTCTTGGTCTAATCTAAGGGAGTTCGTCCTCTCTTGGTCCAATCTAAGGAGTTCGTCTCCTATTGGTCCAATCTAAGGGAGTTCATCCTTTCTTGGTCCAATCTAAGGACTTCGTCTCCTGTGGGTCCAATCTAAGGAGTTCGTCCTCTCTTCGCCCAATCTAAGGAGTTCGTCTCAAGTTGGTGCCATCTAAGGGAGTTCGTCCTCTCTTGGTCCAATGTAAGGAGTTCGTCTCCCCTTAGTCCAATCTAAGGAGTTCGTCTCCTGTTGGTCCAATGTAGGGGAGTTCGTCCTCTCTTGGTCCAATCTAAGGAGTTCGTCTCCTGTTGGTCCAATCTGAGGGAGTCCGTCCTCTCTTGGTACAATCTAAGGAGATCGTCTCCTGTGGGTCCAATCTAAGGGAGTTCGACCTCTCTTCGTCCAATCTAAGAAGTTCGTCAACTGTTCGTCCAATCTGAGGGAGTTAGTCCTCTCTTGGTCCAATCTAAGGAGTTCGTCTCCTCTTGGTCAAATCGAAGGAGTTCGTCTCCTGTTGGACCAATCTAGGGGAGTTCGTCCTCTCTTGGTCAAATATAACAAGTTCGTCTCCTGTTGGTCCAATCTAAGGGAGTTCGTCCTCTCTTGGTACAATCCAAGGAGTTCGTCTCCGGTTGGTCCAATATGAGGGAGTTCGTCCTCTCTTGGTCCAACCTAAAGAGTCGTCTAGTGGTCCATCAATCTAAGGAGTTCGTCCTCTCTTGGTCCAATCTAAGGGAATTCGGTCTTCCGGTTGTCCAATGTGGGGAGTTCGTCCTCTCTGGTTCCAACTAAAGGAGTTTGTCTCCACTTGGCCAATCTGAGGGAGTTCGTCCTATCTTACCTACATCTAGGGAAGATCGTCTCCTCTTGGTCAATCTACGGGAGAGGAGTTCGTCCTCTCTGGGTCCAATCTAAGGAGTTCGTCTCCGGTTGGTCCCTTCTGAGGGAGTTCGTCCTCTCTTGGTCCAATCTAAGGAGTTCGTCTCCTGTTGGTCCAATCTAAGGGAGTTCGTCCGCTCTTGGTCCAATCTAAGGAGTTCGTCTCCTGTCGGTGCAATCTGTGGGAGTTCGTCCGCTCTTGGTCCAATCTAAGGGTTCGTCTTCCAATTGGTCCAGTATGAGGGAGTTTCCTATTTACTACAATCTAAGGAGTTCGTCGCCTCTTGGTCCAATCTAATGGAGTTCGTCCTTTCTTGGTCCAATCTATGGAGTTCGTCTCCGGTGGTTCCAATCTAAGGAGTTCGTCCTCTCTTGGCCCAATCTAAGAAGTTCGTCTCAAGTTGGTGCAATCTAAGGGAGTTCGTCCTCTCTTGGTACAATCTAAGGAGTTCGTCACCTCTTGGTCCAATCTAAGGAGTTGGTCTCCTGTTCGTCCAATATGAGGGAGTTCGTCCTGTCTTGGTCCAATCTAAGGAGTTCGTCTCTTCTTGGTCCAATCTAAGGAGTTCATCTCCTATTCGTCCAATCTCAGGGAGTTCGTCCTCTCTTGGTCCAATCTAAGGAGATCCTCTCCTGTTGGTCCAATCTAAGGGTGTTCGTCCTCTCTTGGTCCAATCTAAGGAGTTCGTCTCCTGTTGGTCCAATCTAAAAATTTAGCCTCCTTTTGGTAGTTTGTCACCTCTTGGTCCAATAAAAGGAGTTCGTCCCCTGTTGGTCCAATCCAACCGAGTTCGTCCACTCTTGGTCCAATCTAAGGAAAATGTCTCCTCTTGGCCCAATCAAAGGGAGTTTGTCCTTCCCTCGTCCAATCTATGGTGTTAGTCCCCTTTTCGTCCAATCTAAGGAGTTCGTCTCCTGTTGGTCCAATCTAAGGGAGTTCGTCCTCTCTTGGTCCAATCTAAGGATTTCGTCTTCTGTTGGTCCAATCTAAGGAGTTCGTCTCCTCTTGGTCCAATCTGAGGGAGTTCGTCCTCTCTTGGTACAATCTAAGGAGATCGTCTCCTCTTGGTCCAATCTAAGGGAGTTCGTCCTCTCTTCGTCCAACCTAAGGAGTTCGTCTCCTGTTGTTCCAATTTAAGGGAGTTCGTCCTCTCTTGGTCCAATCTAAGGAATTCGTCTCCTGTTGGTCCAATGTGGGGGAGTTCGTCCTCTCTTGGTCCAATCTAAGGAGTTCGTATCCACTTGGTCCAATCTGAGGGAGTTCGTCCTCTCTTACTACAATCTAGGGAGATCGTCTCCTCTTGGTCCAATCTAAGGGAGTTCGTCCTCTCTTGGTCCAATCTAAGGAGTTCGTCTCCGATGGTCCAATCTAAGGGAGTTCTCCTCTATTGTACAATTAAGGACGATCTCTCCTCTTGGCCATCTAAGGATTCGTCCTCTTCGTCCCAATCTAGGAGATCGTATCCCTGTTGGTCCAATCTAAGGGTGGTGTCCTCTCTTGGTCCAATCTAAAGGGAGTTCGTTCTCCCGTTGATCCACTGTGGGGGAGTTCGTCCTCGCTTGGTTCACGAGCAAGGAGAGTTCCTCTTGGTCCAATCTAAGGGAGTTCGTCCTCTCTTGGTCCAATCTAAGGAGTTCGTCTCCTGTTAGTCCAATCTGAGGGAGTTCGTCCTCTATTAGTACAATCTAAGGAGATCGTCTCCTGTTGGTCCAATCTAAGGGAGTTCGTCGTCTCTTCGTCCAATCTAAGGAGTTCGTCTCCTGTTGGTCCAATCTAAGTGAGTTCGTCCTCTCTTCGTCCAATCTAAGGAGTTCGTCTCCCGTTGGTCCAATCTGACGGAGTTAGTCCTCTCTTGGTCCAATCTAAGGAGTTCGTCTCCTCTTGGTCCAATCTAAGGAGTTGATCTCCTGTTCGTCCAATCTGAGGGATTTCATCCTCTCTTGGTACAATCTAAGGAGATCGTCTCCTGTTGGTCTAATCTAAGGGAGTTCGTCGTCTCTTCGTCCAATCTAAGGAGTTCGTCTCCTGTTGGTCCAATCTAAGGGAGTTCGTCCTCTCTTCGTGCAATCTAAGGAGTTCGCCTCCTACTGGTCCAATTTGAGGGAGTTCGTCCCCTCTCGATCCAATCTAAGGAGTTCGTCTCCTCTTGTTCCAATCTAAGTAGTTCGTCTCCTCTTCGTCTAATCTAAGGGAGTTCTTTCTCTCTTGGTCCAATCTAAGGAGTTCGTCTCCTGTTGGTCCAATCTAAGGTAGTTCTTCCATTCTTGTTCCAATCTAAGGAGTTCGTCCTCTCTTCGCCAAATCTAAGGAGTTTGTCTCACGTTGGTGCAATCTAAGGGAGTTCGTCCTCTCTTGGTCCAATCTAAGGAGTTCGTCCTCTCTTAGTCCAATCTAAAGGAGTTCTCCTGTTCGTCCAATTTGAGGGAGTTCGTCCTCTCTTGGTCCAATCTAAGGAGTTCGTCTCCTCTTGGTCCAATCTAAGTAGTTCGTCTCTTGTTATTCCAATCTAAGGGAGTTCGTCCTCTCTTGGTCCAATCTAAGGAGTTCGTCTCCTGTTGGTCCAATTTCACGGAGTACGTCCTCTCTTGGTCCAATCTAAGGAGTTCGTTGCTGTTGGTCCAATCTAAGGAGTTCGTCTCCCCTTGGTCCAACTAAGGAGTTGGTCTCCTGTTCGTCCAATCTGAGGGAGTTCGTCATCTCTTGGTCCAATCTAAGGAGTTCGTCTCCTCTAGGTCCAATCTAAGGAGTTCGTCTCCTATTCGTCCAATCTCAGGGAGTTCGTCCTCTCTTGGTCTAATCTGAGGAGTTCGTCCTCTCTTGATCCAATCTAAGGGAGTTCGTCCTCTCTTGGTCCAATCTAAGGAGTTCGTTGCTATTGGTCCAATCTAAGGGAGTTCGTCCTCTCTTGGTCCAATCTAAGGAGTTCATCACCTCTTCGTCCAATCTAAGTAGTTCGTCTCCTGTTTGTCCAATCTAAGGGAGTACATTCTCTCTTGGTCCAATCTAAGAAGTTCGTCTCCTGTTGGTCCAATCTAAGGAGTTCGTCTCCTGTTGGTCCAATCTAAGGGAGTTCGTCCTCTCTTCGTCCAATCTAAGGAGTTCGTCTACTGTTGGTCCAATCTGAGTAGTTCGTCCTCTCATCGCCCAATATAAGGAGTTCGTCTCAAGTTGGTGCAATCTAAGGAGTTCGTCCTCTCTTGGTCCAATCTAGGAGTTCGTCTCCTCTTGGTCCAATCTAAGAGTTCGTCTCCGTTAGCTCACAATCTAAGGGATGCGTTCCTCTTCTTGTACCAACTAAGGAGTTCGTCTCATGTTGGTCATCTAAGGGAGTGCGTCCTCTCTGGTCCAATCTAAGCAGTTTGTCTACTATTGGTCCAATTTGAGGGAGTTCGTCCTCTCTCGGTCCAATCTAAGCAGTTCGTCTCCTCTTGGTCCAATCTAAGTAGTTCGTCTCCTGTTCGTCCAATCTAAGGGAGTTCATTCTCTCTTGGTCCAATCTAAGGAGTTCCTCTCCTGTTTGTCCAATCTAAGGGAGTTCTTCCTTTCTTGGTCAAATCTAAGGAGTTTGTGTGCTGTGGGTCCAATCTAAGGAGGTCGTCTCCTGTTCGTCCAATCTGAGGGAGTTCGTCCAATCTGAGGGAGTTCGTCCTCTCTTGGTCCAATCTAAGGAGTTCGTCTCCTCTTGGTCCAATATAAGGGATTTCGTCCTCTCTTGGTCCAATCTAAGGAGTTCGTCTCCGGTTGGTGCAATCTCAGGGAGTTCGTGCTCTCTTGGTCCAATCTAAGGAGTTCGGCTCCTCATGGTCCAATCTGAGGGAGTTCGTCCTCTCTTGGTCCAATCTAAGGAGTTCGTCCCCTATTGGTCCAATCTGAGGGAGTTCCTCTCCTGTTGGTCCAATCTAAGCGAGTTCGGCCTCTCTTCTTCCAATCTAAGGGAGTTTGTCCTCTCTTGGTGTAATCTAAGGAGTTTGTCTCCTGTTGGTGCAATCTCATGGAGTTCGTCCTCTCTTGGTCCAATCTAAGGAGTTCGTCTCCTATTAGTCCAATCTGAGGGAGTTAGTCCTCTCTTGGTCCAATGTATGGAGTTCGTCTTCGATTCGTCCAATCTTAGGGAGGTCGTCCTCTCTTGGTCTAATCTAAGGAGTTCGTCTCCTCTTGGTCCAATATAAGGAGTTCGTCTCCTTTTGGTCCAATCTTTGGAAGTTCGTCTCCTCTGGGTCCAATCTAACGAGTTTGTCTCCTTTTTGTCCAATTAAGGAGTTCGTATCATGTGCGTCCAATCTAGAGAATTCGCCTCTCTGGTCTAATCAAGGAGTTCTCCTCTCTTGACCAATTAAGGGAGTGTCCTTTTGGTCCAATCTATGGAGGTTCGTTGCTAATGGTCAATCTAAGAGTTCGTCCTCTCTTGGTCCAATCTAAGGAGTTCGTTCCTCTTGGTCAAAATCGAAGGAGTTCGTATCCTGTTGGTCAATCTAGGGGGTTCGTCCTCTCTTGGTCAAATATAACAAGTTGGTCTCCTGTTGGTCCAATCTGAGGGAGTTGTCCTCTCGGTACAATCTAAGGAGTTCGTCTCCTCTTGGTCCAATCAAGTAGTTCCTCCCTGTGAGTCCAATCTAAGGGAGTTCATCTCCTTGGTCCAATCTAAGGAGTTCGCTCCTGTTGGTCCCAATCTAAGGGGGGTCTTCCTTTCTTGTCCAATCTAAGGGAGTTCGTCTGCTGTGGTCCTATCTAAGGAGTTTCAATCCTCTCTTCGCCCAATCTAAGGAGTTCGTCTCAAGTTGTGAAAGCTAGGAGAGTTCGTCCTTCTTGGTCAACATCTAAGAGGTTCGTCTTCCTTGTCCAAATCTAAGGAGTTCGTCTCCTGTTCCTCATATAGGGGCGTTCGTCAGTCTCTTGGTCCACAATCTAAGGAGTTCGTCTCCTGTTGGTCCATCTGAGGAGTTCATCCTCTCTTGGTACAATCTAAGGAGATCGTCTCCTGTGGTCCAATCTGAGGGAGTTCGCTCTTCTTCGTCCAATCTAAGGAGTTCGTCTCCCGTTGGTCCAATCTAAGGGAGTAGTTCGTCCTCTCTTGGTCCAATCTAAAGAGTTCGTCTCCTGTTCATCCAATCTAGGGGAGTTCGTCATCTCTTTGTCCAATCTAAGGAGTTCGTCTCCTATTGGTACAATCTGACGGAGTTCCTTCTCTCTTGGTACAATCTAAGGAGATTGTCTCCTGTTGGTCCAATCTAAGGGAGTTCGTCCTCCCTTGGTCCAATCTAAGGAGTTCGTCTCCTGTTGGTCCAATCTAAGGGAGTTCGTCGTCTCTTGGTCCAATCTAAGGAGTTCGTCTCCTGATAGTCCAATCTAAGGGAGTTCGTCCTCTGTTGGTCCAATCTAAGGAGTTCGTGTACTATTGGTCCAATCTGATGGAGTTCGTCCTCTCTCGATCCAATCTAAGGAGTTCGTCGCCTCTTGGTCCAATCTAAGGAGTTCGTCTCCTGTTCGTCCAGTCTAAGTGAGTTCGTGCTCTCTTGGTCCAATCTAAGAAGTTCGTCTCCTGTTGGTCCAATCTAAGGGAGTTCAGCCTTTCTTTGTCCAATCTAAGGAGTTCGTCTGCTGTGGGTCCAATCTAAGGAGTTCGTCCTCTCTTGGTCTAATCTAAGGAGTTCGTCCTCTCTTGATCCAATCTAAGGGAGTTCGTCCTCTCTTGGTCCAACCTAAGGAGTTCGTCTCCTCTTGGTCCAATCTAACTAGTTCGTCTCCTGTTAGTCCAATCTAAAGGAGTTCGTCCTCTCTTGGTCCAATCTAAAGAGTTCGTCTCCTGTTCATCCAATCTAGGGGAGTTCGTCATCTCTTTGTCTAATCTAAGGAGTTCGTCTCCTGTTGGTACAATCTGACGGAGTTCCTTCTCTCTTGGTACAATCTAAGGCGATTGTCTCCTGTTGGTCCAATCTAAGGGAGTTCGTCCTCTCTTGGTCCAATCTAAGGAGTTCGTCTCCTGTTGGTCCAATCTAAGGGAGTTCGTCGTCTCTTGGTCCAATCTAAGGAGTTCGTCTCCTGATAGTCCAATCTAAGGGAGTTCGTCCTCTGTTGGTCCAATCTAAGGAGTTCGTGTACTATTGGTCCCATCTGATGGAGTTCGTCCTCTCTCGATCCAATCTAAGGAGTTCGTCGCCTCTTGGTCCAATCTAAGGAGTTCGTCTCCTGTTCGTCCAGTCTAAGTGAGTTCGTGCTCTCTTGGTCCAATCTAAGAAGTTCGTCTCCTGTTGGTCTAATCTAAGGGAGTTAAGCCTTTCTTGGTCCAATCTAAGGAGTTCGTCTGCTGTGGGTCCAATGTAAGGAGTTCGTCCTCTCTTGGTCTAATCTAAGGAGTTCGTCCTCTCTTGATCCAATCTAAGGGAGTTCGTCCTCTCTTGGTCCAACCTAAGGAGTTCGTCTCCTCTTGGTCCAATCTAACTAGTTCGTCTCCTGTTAGTCCAATCTAAAGGAGTTCGTCCTCTCTTGGTCCAATCTAAGGAGTTCGTCACCTCTTGGTCCAATCTAAGAAGTTCCTCTCCTGTTTGTCCAATCTAAGGGAGTTCATTCTCTCTTAGTCCAATCTAAGGAGTTCGTTTCCTGTTGGTCCAATCTAAGGAGATCGTCTCCCGTTGGTCCAATCTAAGGGAGTTCGTCCTCTCTTCGTCTTATCTAAGGAGTTCGTCTCCTCTTGGTCCAATTTGAGGGAGTTCGTCCTCTCTCGGTCCAATCTAAGGAGTTCGTCTCCTCTTGGTCCAATCTAAGTAGTTCCTCTCCTGTTCGTCCAATCTAAGGGAGTTCATTCTCTCTTAGTCCAATCTAAGGAGTTCGTCTCCTGTTGGTCCAATCTAAGGAGTTCGTCTCCTATTGGTCCAATCCAACCAAGTTCGTCCTTTCTCGGTCCAATCTTAGGAGCTTGTCTCCTCTTGGTCCAATCAAAGGGAGTTCGTCCTCTCTTCGTCCAATCTATGGTGTTTGTCACCTCTTCGTCCAATCTAAGGATATCGTTACCTGTTGGTCCAATCTCTGGGAGTTCGTCACCTCTTGGTCCAATCTAAGGGAGTTCGTTCTCTCTTGGTCCAATCTAAGGAGTTCGTCTCCTGTTAGTCCAATCTAAAGGTGTTCGTCCGCTCTTGGTCCAATCTAAAGAGTTCGTCTCCTCTTGGACAAATCTAAGGGAGTTCATCCTCTCTTGGTCCAATCTAAGGAGTTCGTCTCCTGTTCGTCCAATCTATGGGAGTTCGTCACCTCTTGGTCCAGACTACGGGAGTTCGTCCTCTCATGGTCCAATCTAAGGAGTTCGTCTCCTGTTGGTCCAATCTAAGGGAGTTCGTCCTCTCTGGGCCAATCTAAGGAGTTCGTTTCCGGTTGGTCCAATCTGAGGGAGTTCGTCCTCTCTTGGTCCAATATATGGAGTTCGTCTCCTCTTTGTCAAATCTAAGGAGTTCGTCTCCTGTTCGTCCAATCTAAGGGAGTTCATCCTCTCTTGGTCCAATCTAAGGAGTTCGTCACTCTTTGTCCCTCTAAGGAGTTTAGTCTCCTGTTGGTCCAATCTATGGGGTTCGTCCTCTCTGGTCCAACTAAGGATCTTTTCCCTCTCTTTGTTTGTCCAATCTAAGGGTTCGTCCTCTTTTGGTCCAATCTAGGGAGTTCATCTCATGTTGGTGCAATCTAAGGGAGTTCGTCCTTTCTTGGTCCAATCTAAGGAGTTCGTCTCCTCTTGGTCCAAACTAAGGAGTTCGTCTCCTGTTGGTCCAATCTAGGGGACCTCATCCTCTCTTGGTCCAATATATGGAGTTCGTCTCCGGTTGGTGCAATCTCAGGGAGTTCGTGCTCTCTTGGTCCAATCTAAGGAGTTCGTCTCCTCATGGTCCAATCTGAGGGAGTTCGTCCTCTCTTGGTCCAATCTATGGAGTTCGTCCCCTGTTGGTCCAATCTAAGGGAGTTCGTCTCCTGTTGGTCCAATCTAAGGGAGTTCGTCTCCTCTTCTTCCAATCTAAGGGAGTTCGTCCTCTCTTGGTGTAATCTAAGGATTTTGTCTCCTGTTGGTGCAATTTCATGGAGTTCGTCCTCTCTTGGTCCAATCTAAGGAGTTCGTCTCCTATTGGTCCAATCTGAGGGAGTTAGTCCTCTCTTGGTCCAATGTATGGAGTTCGTCTTCGATTCGTCCAATCTTAGGGAGGTCGTCCTCTCTTGGTCTAATCTAAGGAGTTCGTCTCCTATTGGTCCAATCTAAGGAGTTCGTCTCCTGTTCGTCCAATCTAAGGGAGTTCGTCCTACAGAATCTTGGGTCAATCTAAGGAAGTTCGTCCTCCTCTTATGCGTCCATCTAAGATTTCGTCAACAATCATATTCGAATCACCAACCCAAACGCATCTGAGGTAGTTCGCTCCTTTCGTACAACAACAACACTACTAATGGAATTCGTCCTCTCTCTTTGGTCCCTATCTAAGGATGTGTCCCTCTCTTGATCAATCCTAAGGAGGTCAGTACCTCTCTTGGTCCAACTGAAGGGTTCGTTGCATTGTCCATCTAAGGGAGTTTCGTCCCTCTTGTTCCAATCTAAGGAGTTCGTCTCCTCTTGGTCAAAATCAAGGGTTCCGTCTCCCTGTTGGTCGAAATCTATGCGATTCCGTCCTCTCATGGTCAAATCTTAACGCGTTCGTCTCCTGTTGGTCCCATGCGGAGGGAGTTTGTTCCTAGGGCTTGGTACAATCTAGAGATCGTCTCCTGTTTTGTCCAATCTAAGGAGTTCGTCTCCTGTTCGTCCAATCTGAGGGAGTTCGTCTCCTGTTCGACCAATCTAAGGGAGTTCGTCCTCTCTTAATCCATTCTAAGGGAGTTCGTCCTCTCTTTGTCCAATCTAAGGAGTTCGTTGCTATTTGTCCAATCTAAGGGAGTTCGTCTCTTCTTGGTCCAATCTAAGGAGTTCGTCTCTTCTTGGTCAAATCTTCGGAGTTCGTCCTCTCTTGGTCAAATGTAACGAGTTTGTCTCCTGTTGGTCGAATCTGAGGGAGTTTGTCCTCTCTTGGTACAATCTAAGGAGATCGTTTCCTGTTGGTCCAATCTAAGGAGTTCGTCTCCTCTTGGTCCATTCTAAGGAGTTCGTCTCCTGTTCGTCCAATCTGAGGGAGTTCGTCTCCTGTTCGTCCAATCTAAGGGAGTTCGTCCTCTCTTGGTCTAATCTAAGGAGTTCATCCTCTCTTGATCCAATCTAAGGGAGTTCGTCCTCTCTTTGTCCAATCTAAGGAGTACGTTGCGATTGGTCCAATCTGAGGGAGTTCGTCCTCTCTTGGTCCAATCTAAGGAGTTCCTCTCCTCTTGGTCAAATCTAAGGAGTTCGTCTCCTGTTGGTCCAATCTAGGGGAGTTCGTCCTCTCTTGGTCAAATCTAAGGAGTTCGTGTCCTGTTGGTCCAATCTGAAGGAGTTCGTACTCTCTTGGTATAATTTAAGGAAATCATCTCCTGTTGGTCCAATCTCAGGGAGTTCGTCCTCTCTTCGTCCAATCTAAGGAGTTCGTCTCCTGTTGGTCCAATCTAAGGAAGTACGTCCTCTCTTCGTCCAATCTAAAGAGTTCGTCTACTGTTGGTCCAATCTGAGGGAGTTAGTCCTCTCTGGGTCCAAACTAAGGAGTTCGTCTGCTCTTGGTCCAATCTAACGGATTTCATCCTCTCTCGGTCCAATCTAACGGACTTCATCCTCTCTCGGTCCAATCTAAGGAAATCGTTACCTCTTGGTCCAATCTGAGGGAGTTCGTCCTCTCTTGGTACAATCTAAGGAGATCGTCTCCTGTTGGTCCAATCTAAGGAGTTCGTCTCCTCTTGGTCCAATCTAAGGAGTTCGTCGCCTGTTCGTCTAATCTGAGGGAGTTCATCTCCTGTTCGTCCAATCTAAGGGAGTTCGTCCTCTCTTGGTCTAATCTAAGGAGCTCGTCCTCTCTTGATCCAATCTATGGAGTTCGTCTCTTCTTTGTCAAATCTAAGGAGTTCGTCTCCTGTTCGTCCAATCTAAGGGAGTTCATCCTCTCTTGGTCCAATCTAAGGAGTTCGTCTCTTCTTGGTCCAATCTAACGAGTTCGTCTCCGGTGGGTCCAATTAAGGAGTTCGTCCTCTCTTGGCCAAATCTAAGGAGTTCGTCTCAAGTTGGTGCAATATAAGGGAGTTCGTCCTTTCTTCGTACAATCTAAGGAATTCGTCTCCTGTTGGTCCAATTTGAGCGAGTTCGTCCTCTCTTGGTCCAATCTTAGGAGTTCGTGTCCTCCTGTCCAATCTAAGGAGTTCGTCTCCCGTTCGTCCAATCTAAGGGAGTTTGTCCTCTATTGGTCCAATCTAAGGAGTTCGTCACCTGTTGGTCCAATCTAAGGAGTTCGTCGCTTGTTGGTCCAA
>JAGKPW010002737.1:2500-5000 GCA_019926035.1 Melaleuca alternifolia | reverse complement strand
AATGATCCATGTTATGACTCATTCTTGTGTCCATGACACGGATCATGCACCGCCCATCCATCGCCCTTCGCTCGCCCAAGGCCTTCGAGCACCTCTACCCCCCTATAGAGCCTTATGAGCACTTTTGCTCCTAGCAGGAGGAAACATTCACCATGCTTGAGATGGCACCACGTCTCTAAAAAAATGTAGAAATTGAGTTTTGATGAGATTTTTTGCAGGGATGCTCAGAAAAAAGTGAACTAAATTATGGGGGAGACAGAAAAAAAGTTGGACGCTTGGATTTTTTTTTTTTTTTTGGTACTTAAAAATTTTGAAAAAATACCGAAAATTATAAAACTAAGTTGGGAGGTCGGGAAACCAGTGGGGTGCCTATTTTGTGACACAAACAAAATTTAGGAAGAAGAATGGATCAAATCGGAGGAGAAACGATCGGTGAAGTAGCAATCGGACCATGTACGTAAATTGTCCAAGTTCCTAGAAGGATTTCCGTGTTATGCCTTATGTGACTTCCGATGCATTCTCGAATTGTGAAAAACTCGGTGCGCCATGTTGACCGAGGCCGCTCGATGGTCTCGTGGTGGACGAGGGGAAGACGACACCGGATCGACCATGGACCCGGGCCACGATCCGGTCGGTCGACCGGGACATGATCCGTGATCGCCCATGGGAAGATCGGGTCACGGTCCGGGATCGTCCAGGGACGAGCGGGGCACGACCCGTGAACGATCAGGGCCACGATCCATGCACGAGCTGATCGACCCCGGCCATGATCCATGAACGAGTCGATCGATCGACCGGGGCCACGATCCATGCACGAGCTGATCGACCCTCCGTGATCGGGGGCACGATCCATGAACGAGCCGATCGATCCCTGATCGACCATCCATGATCCATGAACGAGCCGATCGATCCGTGTGATCGACCATCCATGATCCATGAACGAGCCGATCGATCCGTGTGATCATGAATGATCCGATCGATCCATTATCGAGCAAGGGCCCCCGATCCGTGATCGACCACTACACGATCCGATCGATGTCAGGGCATTATCCATGAAAGGGGGGGCGAGCCGAGGATCCGTGATCGAACCAATCCCTATCCGTGGCACGATCCGATCGATCGGGGATCGACCAATTCCACGATCCATGCACGATCCGATCGATCGGTGTTATCCCTGAAAGACCGATCGATCCATGATCGCAAGGCAACGATCCGTGATCGACAAGCCAGGCTCCGATCGATGCAGGCCACGATCCATTAACTAGCCGAGTCGATCCGTATCGACCACGCACGATCCGATCGATGTAGGGCCATGATCCATGAACGAGCCGATCGATCCATGCACGACCAAGGCCACGATCCATGAACGAGCCGATCGATCCGTGATCGACCACGCACGATCCGATCGAATCCATGAACGAGCCGATCGATCCATGCACGACCAAGGCCACGATCCGTGCACGATCCGATCGATTCAGGCCACTATCCGTGATCGACCACGGCCACGATCCATGCCACGAGCCGAATCGATCCGTGGGATCATGAACGGCCGTGCACGATTCCGATCGATCCGTGATCGATTCAGTCCACGATCCTTGATCGACCACGCCCGATCCGATCGAGCAGGCCACGAGCCATGAACGAGCCGATAGATCCCTTGCACGACAAGGCCATATCCATTACGAGCCGATCGATCCATGCCACACCAGGCGACGATCCATGCACTGATCCGATCGATGTCAGGGCCAGCTCCGTGAATCGACCACGTCCCACGAATCCATGCACGAGCCGATCGATCCGTTGTGATCCCTGACGAGCCGATCGATCCGTGGATCGGACCAAGCCCCGATCCGTGCACGATCCGATCGATGCAGCCATGATCCATGACCTAGCGATCGCTCCATCAACGACCAAGGCCACGATCCATGAACGAGCCGATCGATCCATGCCGACCAATGCCACAAGAATCCTGCACGATCCGATCGCTTCAGCCACGATCCGTGATCGACCAAGGCCACGATCTGTGCACGAGCCGATCGATCCGTGATCGACCAAGGTCACGATCCGTGCACGATCCGATCGATGCAGGCCACGATCCGCACGATCCGATCGATCCGTGATCGATGCAGGCCACGATCCGTGATCGACCACGCACGATCCGATCGATGCAGGCCACAATCCATGAACGAGCCGATCGATCCATGCACGACCAAGGCCACGATCCCTGCACGATCCGATCGATTCAGGCCACGATCCACGATCGACCACGCACTATCCGATCGATGCAGGCCACGATCCATGAACGAGCCGATCGATCCGTGTCGTGCAGGCCACGATCCGGATCGACCACGTGCACGATCCGATCATGCGTCCAGATCCATGAACGAGCCGATCGATCCATGCACGAACCACGGCGCACGATCCGTGCACGATCCGATCGATTCAGCCACGACCATGAATCGACCACGCACGATCCATCGAATGCAGGCCACGATCCACG
>JAGKPW010002736.1:20000-22500 GCA_019926035.1 Melaleuca alternifolia | reverse complement strand
TCGCTCGCCCAAGGCCTTCGAGCACCTCTACCCCCCTAAAGAGCCTTATGAGCACTTTTGCTCCTAGCAGGAGGAAACATTCACCATGCTTGAGATGGCACCACGTCTCTAAAAAAATGTAGAAATTGAGTTTTGATGAGATTTTTTGCAGGGATGCTCAGAAAAATGTGAACTAAATTATGGGGGAGACAGAAAAAAAGTTGGACGCTTGGATTTTTTTTTTTTTTTTTGGTACTTAAAAATTTTGAAAAATACCGAAAATTATAAAAATAAGTTGGGAGGTCGGGAAACCAGTGGGGTGCCTATTTTGTGACACAAACAAAATTTAGGAAGAAGAATGGATCAAATCGGAGGAGAAACGATCGGTGAAGTAGCAATCGGACCATGTACGTGAATTGTCCAAGTTCCTAGAAGGATTTCCGTGTTATGCCTTATGTGACTTCCGATGCATTCTCGAATTTGAAAACTCGGTGCGCCATGTTGACCGAGGCCGCTCGATGGTCTCGTGATGGACGAGGGGAAGACGACACCGGATCGACCATGGACCCGGGCCACGATCCGGCGGTCGACCGGGACATGATCCGTGATCGCCCATGGGAAGATCGGGTCACGGTCCGGGATGTCAGGGACGAGCGGGGCACGACCCGTGAAATCAGGGCCAGATCCATGCACGAGCTGATCGACCCCGGCCATGATCATGAACGAGCCGATCGATCGACCGGGGCCACGATCCATGCACGAGCTGATCGACCTCCGTGATCGGGGGCACGATCCATGAACGAGCCGATCGATCCCTGATCGACCATCCATGATCCATGAACGAGCCGATCGATCCGTGTGATCGACCAAGGCCACGATCCATGCACGAGCCGATCGATCCGTGTGATCCATGAATGAGCCGATCGATCCATGATCGAGCAAGGCCACGATCCGTGATCGACCACACACGATCCATCGTATGATCCATGAACGATCGATCCGTGATCGACCAGGCCACGATCCGTGCACGATCCGATCGATCGGTGATCGACCAAGCCACGATCCATGCACGATCGATCGATCGGTGTGATCCATGAACGCCGATCGATCCATGATCGAGCAAGGCCACGATCCGTGATCGACCACGCACGATCCGATCGATGCAGGCCACGATCCATGAACGAGCCGATCGATCCGTGATCGACCACGCACGATCCGATCGATGCGAGCCACGATCCATGAACGAGCCGATCGATCCATGACGACCAAGGCCACTCCGAGCGATCGATCCCGACCACGCACGATCCGATCGATCCATGAACGAGCCGATCGATCCATGCACGACCAAGGCCACGATCCATGCACGATCCGATCGATTCAGGCCACGATCCGTGATCGACCACGGCCACGATCATGCACGAGCCGATCGATCCGTGTGATCCATGAACGAGCCGTGCACGATCCGATCGATCCGTGATCGATGCAGGCCACGATCCGTGATCGACCACGCACGATCCGATCGATGCAGGCCACGATCCATGAACGAGCCGATCGATCCATGCACGACCAAGGCCACGATCCATGAACGATCCGATCGATCCAACCAAGGCCACGATCCATGCACGATCCGATCGATTCAGGCCACGATCCGTGATCGACCACGGCCACGATCCATGCACGAGCCGATCGATCCGTGTGATCCATGAAGAGCCGATGATCCGTGATCGACCCGATCCGTGCACGATCGATGCAGGCCATGATCCATGAACGAGCCGATCGATCCATGCACGACCAAGGCCACGATCCAAGGCCACGATCCATGCACGATCCGATCGATTCAGGCCCACGATCCGTGATCGACCACGGCCCCGATCCATGCACGAGCCGATCGATCCGTGATCGACCAAGGCCACGATCCGTGCACGATCCGATCGATGCAGGCCACGATCCGCACGGATCGACCGTGATCGATGCAGGCATCCGTGATCACGATCCGATCGATCCGAACGAGCCGATCGATCCATGCACGAAGGCCACGATCCTGCACGATCCGATCGATTCAGGCCACGATCCACGATCGAACGCACGATCCGATCGATGCAGGCACGATCCAGAACGAGCCGATCCCGTGATCGATGCAGACGATCCGTGATCGACCACGCACGATCCGATCGAGCAGGCCACGATCCATGAACGAGCCGATCGATCCATGCACGACCAAGGGCCACGATCCGTGCACGATCCATCGATTCAGGCCACGATCCATGATCGACACGCACGATCCGATCGATGCAGGCCACGATCCACGATCCATGAACGAGCCGATCGATCAGTGATCGACCAAGGCCACGATCCGTGATCGACCACGCACGATCCGATCGATGCAGGCGATGATCCATAACGAGCCGATCGATCCATGCACGACCAAGGCCACGATCCGTGCACGATCCGATCGATTCAGGCCACGATCCGTGATCGACCACGGCCACGATCCATGCACGAGCCGATCGATCCGTGTGAT
>JAGKPW010002736.1:10000-12500 GCA_019926035.1 Melaleuca alternifolia | reverse complement strand
TCGCGGCCTGATCGATGGCCCTATCATGGCTCGATCATCAAAAGAACCGTGGGTCGAGCATGGTTGTTATCGTACCGAAGGAATAGCACGATGTGAAAAGAACATGAGGGACGATTCATCAACTATAGCCGTTTGGCTCGACCACGACTCATGCATTCGGCCATCGATGCCTACGTGAGGGGAGCCACGCGATGCATGAGTTCGAGGTTGATCCGCATTTGTCTTAGAGATGCTCCATGGGATCGATCGGGGCCTATTTCATCGATCATTGATCCATGTTATGACTCATTCTTGTGTCCATGACACGGATCATGCACCGCCCATCCATCGCCCTTCGCTCGCCCAAGGCCTTCGAGCACCTCTACCCCCCTAAAGAGCCTTATGAGCACTTTTGCTCCTAGCAGGAGGAAACATTCACCATGCTTGAGATGGCACCACGTCTCTAAAAAAATGTAGAAATTGAGTTTTGATGAGATTTTTTGCAGGGATGCTCAGAAAAATGTGAACTAAATTATGGGGGAGACAGAAAAAAAGTTGGACGCTTGGATTTTTTTTTTTTTTTTTGGTACTTAAAATTTTGAAAAAAATACCGAAAATTATAAAATAAGTTGGGAGGTCGGGAAACCAGTGGGGTGCCTATTTGTGACACAAACAAAATTTAGGAAGAAGAATGGATCAAATCGGAGGAGAAACGATCGGTGAAGTAGCAATCGGACCATGTACGTGAATTGTCCAAGTTCCTAGAAGGATTTCCGTGTTATGCCTTATGTGACTTCCGATGCATTCTCGAATTTTGAAAAACTCGGTGCGCCATGTTGACCGAGGCCGCTCGATGGTCTCGTGATGGACGAGGGGAAGACGACACCGGATCGACCATGGACCCGGGCCACGATCCGGTCGGTCGACGGGACATGATCCGTGATCGCCCATGGGATCGGGTCACGGTCCGGATCGAGGGCGAGCGGGGCACGACCCGTGAACGATCAGGGCCACGATCCATGCACGAGCTGATCGACCCCGGCCATGATCCATGAACGAGCCGATCGATCGACCGGGGCCACGATCCATGTGATCGACCCTTGACGGGGGCACGATCCATGAACGAGCGATCGATCCCTGATCGACCATCCATGGAACGAGCCGATCGATCCGTGTGATCGACCACCACGATCCATGCACGATCGATCCGTGTGATCCCCGATCGATCCATGATCGACAAGGCCACGATCCGTGATCGACCACACACGATCGATCGATGCAGGGCATGATCCATGAACGATCGATCATCGACCAAGGAGTGCACGATGATCGATCGATCGACTGATCCGATCGATCGAGATCGAACGATCCGTGGGCACGATCCGATCGATGCAGGCCACGATCCATGAACGAGCCGATCGATCCGTGATCGACCACTCCGATCGGGGCCATGATCCATGAACGAGCCGATCGATCCATGACGACCAAGGCCACGATCCATGAACGAGCCGATCGATCCGTGATCGACCACGCACGATCCATCGATCCATGACGAGCCGATCGATCCATGCACGACCAAGGCCACGATCCATGCGATCCGATCGATCCACGATCCGTGATACCACGGCCACGATCCATGCACGAGCCGATCGATCCGTGTGATCCATGAACGAGCCGTGCACGATCCGATCGATCCGTGATCGATGCAGGCCACGATCCGTGATCGACCACGCCACGATCCGATCGATGCAGGCCAAGATCCATGAACGAGCCGATCGATCCATGCACGACCAAGGCCACGATCCATGAACGAGCCGATCGATCCATGCACGACCAAGGCCACGATCCATGCACGATCCGATCGATTCAGGCCACGATCCGTGATCGACCACGCCCACGATCCATGCACGAGCCGATCGATCCGTGTGATCCATGAAACGGCCATCGATCCGTATTCGACATGGCCACTATCCGTGGCACGATCCGATCGATGCAGGCCATGATCCATGAACGAGCCGATCGAAATCCATGCACGACCAAGGCCACGATTCCATGACGAGCCGATCGATCCATGCCGACCAAGGCCACGATCCATGCACTATCCGATCGATTCAGGCCACGACCGTTGATCGACCACGGCCACGCTCCATGCACGAGCCGATCGGGGGGGGGGGGGGGGGGGGATCCGTGACGACCAAGGCCACTATCCGTGCACGATCCCGATCGTATGCAGGCCACGATCCGCACGTCCGATCGATCCGTGATCGTGCAGGCCACGATCCTTGATCGACCACGCAACGATCCGATCGATTGCAGTCCACAATCATGAACGAGCCGATCACAAGATCCATGCACGCCAAGGCCACGATCCCTGCACGATCCGATCGATTCAGGCCACGATCCACTATCCACCACGCACGACGCTCCGATCGATGCAGGCCACGATCCCATAACGAGCCGATCGACCGTGATCGATGCAGGCCCAGATCCGTGATCGACCCGCACTATCCATCGATGCAGG
>JAGKPW010002735.1:0-14118 GCA_019926035.1 Melaleuca alternifolia | reverse complement strand
TAAGGAGTTCGTCTCCTTTTGGTCCAATCTTTGGAAATTCGTTTCCTCTTTGTCTAATCTAAGGAGTTCGTCTCCTCTTGGTCCAATCTAAGGAGTTCATCTCCTGTTCGTCCAATCAAAGGGAGTTCGTCACCTCTTGGTCCAATCTACGGGAGTTCGTCCTCTCATGGTCCAATCTAAGGAGTTCGTCTCCTGTTGGTCCAATCTAAGGGAGTTCGTCCTCTCTTGGTCCAATCTAAGGAGTTCGTCTCCGGTTGGTCCAATCTGAGGGAGTTCGTCCTCTATTTGTCCAATCTATGGAGTTCGTCTCCTCTTTGTCAAATCTAAGGAGTTCGTCTCCTGTTCGTCCAATCTAACAGAGTTCGTCCCCTCTTGGTCCAATCTGAGGAGTTCGTCTCCTGTTGGTTCAATCTAAGGGTGTTCGTCCTTTCTTTGTCTAATCTAAGGAGTTCGTCTCCGGTGGGTTCAATCTAAGGAGTTCATCCTCTCTTGGCCCAATCTAAGGAGTTCTTCTCAAGTTGGTGCAATCTAAGAGAGTTTGTTCTCTTTAGGTACAATCTAAAAGAGTTCGTCTCCTCTTGGTCCAATCTGAGGGAGTTCGTCCCTTCTTCGTCCAATCTTTGCTGTTCCTGTCCTCCTGTCCAATCTAAGGTGTTCGTCTCCTGTTTGTCCAATCTAAGGAGTTAGTCTCCTCTTGGTCCAATCTAAGGAGTTCGTCTCCTATTGGTCCAATTTGGGGTAGTTCGTCCTCTCTCGGTCCAGTCTAAGGAGATCGTCTCTTGATCGTCCAATCTAAGGGACTTCGTCCTCTCTTGGTCCAATCTAAGGAATTCGTCTCCTGTTGGTCCAATCTGAGGGAGTTCGTCCTCTCTTCATCCAATCTATGATGTTCGACACCTCTTCGTCCAATCTAAGGAGTTCGTCTCCTGTTGGTCCAATCTAATTGAGTTCGTCCTCTCTTCGTCTAGTCTAAGGAGTTCGTCTCCTCTTGGTCCAATCTAAGGAGTTCATCCTTTCTTGGTCCAATCTAAGGAGTTCATCCTTTCTTGGTCCAATCTATGGAGTTCGTCTCCGGTGGTTCCAATCTAAGGAGTTCGTCCTCTCTTGGCCCAATCTAAGAAGTTCGTCTCAAGTTGGTGCAATCTAAGGGAGTTCGTCCTCTCTTGGTACAATCTAAAGAGTTCGTCTCCTGTGGGTCCAATCTGAGGGAGTTCGTCCTCTCTTCGTCCAATCTTTGGTGTTCGTGTCCTCCTGTCCAATCTAAGGAGTTCGTCTCCTGTTTGTCCAATCTAAGAAGTTCGTCTCCTGTTGGTCCAATCTAAGGAGTTCGTCTCCTGTTGGTCCAATCTAAGGGAGTTCGTCCTCTCTTCGTCCAACCTAAGGAGATCGTCTCCTCTTGGTCCAATCTAAGGGAGTGCGTCCTCTCTTCGTCCAACCTAAGGAGTTCGTCTCCTGTTGGTCCAATCTAAGGGAGTTCGTCCTCTCTTGGTCCAATCTAAGGGGTTCGTCTCCTGTTGGTCCAATCTAAGGGTGTTCGTCCTCTGTCGATCCAATATAAGGAGTTCGTCTCCTCTCTCGGTCCAATCTAAGGAAATCGTTACCTCTTCTTCCAATCTAAGGAGCTTGTCTCCTCTTGGTCCAATCTAGGAGTGTGCGTCCTCTCTTGGTCCAATCTAAGGAATTCGTCTCCTCTTGGTCCAATCTAAGGGAGTTCGTCCTCTTTTCGTCCTATCTATGGTGTCCAACACCTCTTCGTCCAATCTAAGGAGTTCGTCTCCTGTTGGACCAATCTAATTGAGTTCGTCCTCTCTTGGTCCAATCTAAGGAGTTCGTCTCCTCTTGGTCCAATCTAAGGAGTTCGCCTCTTTTTGGTAGTTCGTCACCTCTTGGTTCAATCTAAGGAGTTCGTCTCCGTTGGTCCAATCGAACCGAGTTCGTCCTCTCTTGGTCCAATCTAGGAGAGTTCGTCCTCTCTTGGTCCAATCTAAAGAATTCATCTCTTGTTGGTCCAATCTAAGGAAGTTCGTCCTCTCTTCGTCCAATCTAAGGAGTTCGTCTCATGTTGGTCCAATCTAAGGGAGTTCGTCCTCTCTTGGACCAATCTAATGAGTTCGCCTCCTCTTGGTCCAATCTAAGGGAGTTCGTCCTCTCTTGGTCCAATCTAAGGAGTTCGTCTCCTGTTGGTCCAATCTAAGGGAATTCGTCCTCTCTTGGTCCAATCTAAGGAGTTCGTCTTCTGTGGGTCCAATCTAAGGAGGTCGTCTCCTCTTGGTCCAATCTAAGTGAGTTCGTCCTCTCTCGGTCCAATCTAAGGAGGTAGTTACCTCTTGGCCCAATCTGAGGGAGTTCATCCTCTCTTGGTCCAATCTAAGGAGTTCGTCTCCTGTTGGTGCAATCTCAAAAAGTTTGTTCTCTCTTGGTCCAATCTAAGGAGTTCGTCTCCTGTTGGTCCAATCTAAGGGAGTTCGTCCTCTCTCGGTCCAATCTAAGGAGATCGTTACCTCTTGGTCCAATCTGAGGGAATTCGTCCTCTCTTGGTAAAATCTAAGGAGATCGTCTCCTATTAGTCCAATCTAAGGAGTTTGACTCCTGTTAGTCCAATCTGAGGGAGTTAGTACTCTCTTGGTCTAATCTAGGGAGTTTGTCTCCTCTTGGTCCTATCTAAGGAGTTTCTCTCCTGTTGGTCCTTTCTGAGGGAGTTCGTCCTCTCTTGCCCCAATCTAAGAAGTTTGTCTCCTCTTGGTCCAATCTAAGGAGTTCGTCTCCAGTTGGTCCAATCTTGGGGAGTTCGTCCTTTCTTAGTCCAATCTATGGAGTTCGTGTCCTCTTGGTCCAATCTAAGGTAGTTCGTCCTCTCTGGGTCCAATATAAGGAGTTCATCTCCTGTTGGTCCAATCTAAGGCAGTTCGTCCTCATTCGGTCCAATCTAAGGAGTTTGTCTCCTGTTGGTCTATCTGAGGGAGTTCGTCCTCTCTCGGTCCAATCCAAGGAGTTCGTCTCCTGTTGGTGCAATCTCCGGGAGTTCGTCCTCTCTTGGTCCAATCTAAGGAGTTCGTCTCCTCGTGGTACAATCTAAGGGAGTTCGTCTCCTGTTGGTCCAATCTGAGTGAGTTCGTCCTCTCTTGGTCCAATCTAAGGGAGTTCGTCCTGTCTTGGTGTAATCTAAGGAGTTTGTCTCCTGTTGGTGCAATCTCAGGGAGTTCGTCCTCTCTTGGTCCAATCTAAGGAGTTCGTCTTCTCTTGGTCCAATCTGAGGGAGTTCGTCCACTCTCGGTCCAATCTAACAAGTTCGTCTCCTCTTGGTCCAATCAAAGGAGTTTGTCTTCCGTTGGTCCATTCTGAGGGAGTTCGTCCTCTCTTGCTCCAATCTAAGGAGTTCGTCTCCTCTTGGTCCAATCTAAGGAGTTCGTCTCCAGTTAGTCCAATCTTGGGGAGTTCGTACTCTCTTAGTCCAATCTATGGAGTTCGTGTCCTCTTGGTCCAATCTAAGGGAGTTCGACCTCTCTGGGTCCAATCTAAGGAGTTCGACTCCTGTTGGTCAAATCTGAGGGAGTTCGTCCTCTCTCGGTCCAATCCGAGGAGTTCGTCTCCTGTTGGTGCAATCTCCGGGAGTTCGTCCTCTCTTGGTCCAATCCAAGGAGTTCATCTCCTCGTGGTCCAATCTAAAGGAGTTCGTCTCCTGTTGGTCAAATCTAAGGGAGTTCGTCCTCTCTTTGTCCAATCTATGGGAGTTCGTCCTCTCTTGGTGTAATCTAAGGAGTTTGTCTCCTGTTGGTGCAATCTCAGGGAGTTCGTCCTCTCTTGGTCCAATCTAAGGAGTTCGTCTCCTGTTGGTCCAATTTGAGGGAGTTAGTCCTCTCTTGGTCCAATCTAAGGAGTTCGTTTCCTCTTGGTCCAATCTAGGGAGTTCGTCTCCTATTCGTCCAATCTGAGGGAGTTCGTCCTCTCTTGGTCCAATCTAAGGAGTTTGTCTCATCTAGGTCCAATCTAAGGAGTTCGTCTCCTGTTCCTCCAATCTAAGGGAGTTCGTCCTCTCTTGGTCCAATCTAAGGAGTTCGTCTCCTATTCGTCCAATCTGAGGGAGTTAGTCCTCTCTTGGTCCAATCTAAGGAGTTCGTCTCCTCTTGGTCCAATCTAAGGAGTTCGTCTCCTGTTCGTCCAATCAGAGGGAGTTCGTCTCATGTTCGCCCAATCTAAGGAGTTCATCCTCTCTTGATCCAATCTAAGTGAGTTCATCCTCTCTTGGTCCAATCTAAGGAGTTCGTTGCTGTTGCTCCAATCTAAGGGAGTTCGTCCTCTCTTAGTCCAATCTAAGGAGTTCGTCTCCTCTTGGTTAAATCTAAGGAGTTCGTCTCCTGTTGGTCCAATCTAGGGGAGTTCGTCCTCTCTTGGTCCAATCTAAGGAGTTCATCCCCTGTTGGTCCAATCTGAGGGAGTTCGTCCTCTCTTCGTCCAATCTAAGGAGTTCTCTCCTGTTTGGTCCCATCTAAGGGAGTTGGTCCCTCTTGGTCCAATCTAAGGAGTTCGTCCTCTTTTGTGTAATCTAAGAGTTTCGTCTCCTGTTGGTCCAATCTAGGAGTTCGTCCTCTCCGATCCATATACGGACGTGCGTCTCCTCTTGTCCAATCTGCTAATGAGTTCGGTCTCCTGTTCGTACCAATCTAGAGTTCGCCCTCTCTTGGTCCAATCTAAGGGAGTTCGTCCTCTCTTGCTCCAATCTAAGAAGTTCGTCTCCTCTCGGCCCAATCTAAGGGAGTTCGTCCTCTCTTGGTCCAATCTAAGGAGTTCGTATCCTGCTGGTCCAATCTAAGGAGTTCGTCTTCTCATGGTCCAATCTAAGGGAGTTCGTCCTTTGTCGGTCAAATCTAAGGAGATAGTTACCTCTTGGTCCAATCTGAGGGAGTTCGTCCTCTCTTGATCCAATCTAAGGAGTTCGTCTCCTATTGGTGCAATCTTAGAAAGTTCGTTCTGTCTTCGTCCAATCTTCGCCAGTCTAAGGAGGTTGTCTCAAGTTGGTGCAATCTAAGGGAGTTCGTCCTCTCTTGGTCCAATCTATGGAGTTCGTCTCCTCATGGTCCAATCTAAGAGAGTTCGTCCTTTGGCGGTCAAATCTAAGGAGATAGTTACCTCTTGGTCCAATCTGAGGGAGTTCGTCCTCTCTTGATCCAATCTAAGGAGTTCGTCTCCTATTGGTGCAATCTTAGAAAGTTCGTTCTGTCTTCGTCCAATCTTCGCCAGTCTAAGGAGGTCGTCTCAAGTTGGTGCAATCTAAGGGAGTTCGTCCTCTCTTGGTCCAATCTATGGAGTTCGTCTCCTCATGGTCCAATCTAAGAGAGTTCGTACCCTCTTTGATCCAATCTAAGGAGTTCGTCTCCTGTTTGCAATCTAGAAAGTTCGTTCTGTCCTTGGTCCATCTAAGGATTTTCGTTTTCGTGGTCCAATCTAAGGAGTTCGTCTCCTGTTGGTCCAATCTAAGGGAGTTCGTCCTCTCTTGGTCCAATCTAAGGAGTTGGTCTCCTGTTCATCCAATCTAAGGGAGTTCGTCCTCTCTTGGTCCAATCTAAGGAGTTCGTCTCCTGTTGGTCCAATTTAATGAGTTCTCCTCGTGTTGTTCCAATCTAAGGGAGTTCGTCCTCTGTTGGTCCAATCTAGGAGTTCGTCTCCTCTTGGTCCAATGTAAGGAGTTCGTCCTCACTCGGTCCAATCTAAGGAGATGGTTACCTCTTGGTCCTATCTGGGGGAGTTCATCCTCTCTTGGTCCAATCTAAGGAGTTCATCTCCCGTTGGTGCAATCTCAGAAAGTTTGTTCTCTCTTGGTCCAATCTAAGGAGTTCGTTTCCTGTTGGTCCAATCTAAGGAGTTCGTCTCCTGTTGGTCCAATCTAAGGGAGTTTGTACTCTCTTGGTCTAATCTAAGGAGTTCGTATCCTTTTGGTTCAATCTAAGGGAGTTCGTCCTCTCTCGGTCCAATCTAAGGAGTTCGTCTCAAGTTGGTGCAATCTAAGGGAGTTCGTCCTCTCCTGGTACAATATAAGGAGTTCGTCTGCTGTTGGTCCAATCTGAGGCAGTTCGTCCTCTCTTCGACCAATCTTAGGAGTTCGTGTCCTCTTGTCTAATTTAAGGAGTTCGTCTCCTGTTCGTCCAATCTAAGGGAGTTCGTCCTCTGTTGGTCCAATCGAAGGAGTTCGTCCCCTTTTAATCCAATCTGAGGAGTTCGCCTCCTGTTGGTAGTTCGTCACCTCTTAGTCCAATCTAAGGAGTTCCTCTCCTGTTGGTCCAATCCAACTGAGTTCGTCCTCTCTTTGTCCAATATAAGGAGCTCGTCACCTCTTGGTCCAATCTAAGGGAGTTCGTCCTCTCTTGGTCCAATCTAAGGAGTTCGTCTCGTTTTGGTCCAATCTAAGGGAGTTTTCGGCTCTCTTGTCCCATCCAAGAGTTGTCACCGGTTGGTCCAATCCGAGGTAGTTCGTCCTTTCTGTCCCCCCCCCCCCAATCTAAAGGATTTCGTCTCCTCTTGGTCCAATCATGAGGAGTTCGTCCTCTCTTGGTACCAATCTAAGGAGTTTAATAATCTCCTGTTGGTGCAATCTAAAGAGTTCGTCTCAATTTGGTCCAATCTGAGGGAGTTCGTCTCCTGTTGGTCCAATCTAAGGAGTTCGTCTCCTTTTGTTGCATTCTTTGGAAGTTCGTCTACTCTTGGTCCAATCTAAGGATTTTGTCTCCTTTTGGTCCAATCTTTGGAAGTTCGTCTCCTCTTGGTCCAATCTAAGGAGTTCGTCTCCTCTTGCCAATCTACGTAGTTCCGTCTCCTGTTTGTTTCATTCTAGGGGAGTTCGTCCTCTGTTCTGGTCCCAATCTAAGGAGTTCGTCTCCTGTTGGTCCAATCTAAGGGAGTTCGTCCTCTCTTGGTCCAATCTAAGGAGTTCGTCTCCTATTGGTCCAATCTGAGGGAGTTTGTCCTCTCTCGGTCGAATCTAAGTAGTTCGTTTCCTCTTGGTCCAATCTAAGTAGTTTTTTTTTTGGTAATGTAAAATGTCCAATCTAAGTAGTTCGTCTCTTGTTCGTCCAATCTAAGGGAGTTCGTCCTCTCTTGGTCCAATCTAAGGAGTTCGTCTCCTGTGGGTCCAATCTAAGGGAGTTCGTACTCTCTAAGTACAATCTAAGGAGTTCGTCTCCTGTTGGTCCAATCTAAGGGAGTTCGTCCTCTTCGTCCAATCCAAGTAGTTTCTCTCCTGTTGGTCCAATCTAGGGGAAGTTCGTCTCCTCTTGGTCTAATCTAAGGCGTTCGTCTCCTCTTTATCCAATGAAAGGAGTTCGTCTCCTTTTGGTCCAATCTTTGGAAGTTCGTCTCCTTTTGGTCCAATCTAAGGAGTTCGTCTCCTTTTGGTCCAATCTTAGGAAGTTCGTCTCCTCTCAGTCCAATCTAAGGAGTTCGTCTACTTTTGGTCCAATCTTTGGTAGTTCGTCTCCTTTTGGTTCAATCTAAGGAGTTCGTCTCCTGTTGTGGCCATCTAAGGCAGTTCATCCTTTCTTGGTCTAATCTAAGGAGTTCGTCTCCTGTGGGTCCAATATTAGAAGTTCGTCCTCCCTTGGCCCAATCTAAGGAGTTCGTCTCAAGTTGGGGCAATCTAAGGGAATTCATCCTTTCTTGGTCCAATCTAAGGAGTTCGTCTCCTGTTGGTCCAATCTAAGGAGCTTGTCTCCTCTTGGTCCAATCAAAGGGAGTTCGTCCTCTCTTCGTCCAATCTATGGTGTTCGTCACCTCTTCGTCCAATCTAAGGTTTTTGTTACCTATTGGTCCAATCTAAGGGATTTCGTCCTCTCTTGGTCCAATCTAAGGAGTTCGTCTCCTGTTAGTCCAATCTAAAGGAGTTCGTCCTCTCGTGGTCCAATCTAAGGAGTTCGTCTCCTGTTGGTCCAATCTAAGGGAGTTCGTCCTCTCTCGGTCCAATCTAAGGAGTTCGTCTCCTGTTGGTCCAATCTAAAGAGTTCGTCTCCTGTTCTTCCAATCTATGGGAGTTCGTCCTCTCTTGGTCCAATCTAAAGAGTTCGTCTACTCTTGGACCAATCTAAGGGAGTTCGTCCTCTCTTCGTCTAATCGAAGGAGTTCGTCTCCTCTTGGTCCAATCTAAGGAGTTCGTCACCTCTTGGTCCAATCTACGGGAGTTCGTCCTCTAATGGTCCAATCTAAGGATTTCGTCTCCTGTTGGTCCAATCTAAGGGAGTTCGTCCTCTCCAAGTCCAATCTAAGGAGTTCGTCTCCGATTGGTTCAATCTGAGGGAGTTCGTCCCCTCTGGGTCCAATCTATGGAGTTCGTCTCCTGTTGGTCCAATCTCAGGGAGTTCGTCCTCTCTCGGTCCAATCTAAGGAGTTCGTCTCCTGTTGGTCCAATCTAAGGAGTTCGTCTCCTGTTCGTCCAATCTAAGGGAGTTCGTCACCTCTTGGTGCAATCCACAGGAGTTTGTCCTCTCTTGGTCCAATAGAAAGAGTTCGTCTCCTCTTGGACCAATCTAAGGGAGTTTGTCTCCTCTTGGTCCAATCTAAGGAGTTCGTCTCCTGTTGGTCAAATATGAGGGAGTTCGTAATCTCTTGGTCCAATCTTACGAGTTCATGTCCTCCTGTCCAATCTAAGGAGTTCGTCTCCTGTTTGTCCAATCTAAGGAGTTCGCCTCCTTTTGGTAGTTCGTCACCTCTTGGTCCAATCTAAGGAGTTCGTCTCCTATTAGTCCAATCCAATTGAGTTCGTCCTCTCTTGGTGCAATCTAAGGAGCTTGTCTCCTCTTGGTCCAATTAAAGGGTGTTCGTCCTCTCTTCGTCCAATCTATGGTGTTCGTCACCTCTTCGTCCAATCTAAGGAGTTTGTTACCTATTGGTCCAATCTAAGGGAGTTCGTCCTCTCTTGGTCCAATCTAAGGAGTTCGTCTCCTGTTAGTCCGATCTAAAGGAGTTTGTCCTCTCTTGGTCCAATCAAAAGAGTTCGTCTCCTCTTGGACCAATCTAAGGGAGTTCGTCCTCTCTTGGTCTAATCTAAGGAGTTCCTCTCCTCTTGTTCCAATCTAAGGAGTTCGTCTCCTGTTCGTCCAATCTGAGGCAGTTCGTCACCTCTTGGTCCAATCTACGGGAGTTCGTCCTCTCATGGTCCAATCTAAGGAGTTCGTCTCCTGTTGGTCCAATCTAAAGGAGTTCATCCTCTCCTAGTCCAATCTAAGGAGTTCGTCTCCTCTTGGTCCAATCTAAGGAGTTCGTCTCCTCTTGGTCCAATCTAAGGAGTTCGTCTCCTGTTGGTTCAATCTCAGGGTGTTCGTCCTCTCTTGGTCCAATCTAAGGAGTTCGTCTCCTGTTGTGTCCAATCTAAGGGAGTTTTCGTCCTCTCTGGGTCCATCTAGGAGTTTTCGTCTCCTATTGGTCCAATTCTGAGGATTCGTCCTCTCTCTCTCGGTCCAATCTAGTAGTTCCGTCTCCGCTTGGTCCAATCTAAGGATTCGGCGCCTATTTCGTCCAATCTAAGGGATTCGTCCTCCTGGTCCCTCAAAGGAGTTTCCTTCTCTGTTGTGTCATCTCAGGGATTCATCTTTCGTGTCTAATCTAAGGAGTTCGTCTCCTGTGGGTTCCAATATAAGAGAGTTTCGTCCTCCCTTCCCAATCTAAGGAGTGTCGTGTCAAGTTGGGCCTCTAAGGGGTTCGCCCCTTTCGTGGTCAAATCTGAGGGCCGTTCAGTACACTCTTGTCCATCTTAGGAGTTCCATGTCCTCCTGTCGCAATCTACGTGGGGGGGGGTGGGAGTTCGTCTCCTGTTGGTCCAATCTAAGGGAGTTCGTCCTTTGTTGGTCCAATCTAAGGAGTTCGTCTCCTCTTGGTCCAATCTAAGCAGTTCGCCTCCTTTTGGTAGTTCGTCACTTATTGGTCTAATCTAAGGAGTTCGTCTCCGGTTTGTCCAATCCAACCGAGTTCGTCCTCTCTTGGTCCAAACTAAGGAGCTTGTCTCCTCTTGGTCCAATCAAAGGGAGTTCATCCTCTCTTCGTCCAATCTATGGTGTTCGTCACCTCTTCGTCCAATCTAAGGAGTTTGTTACCTATTGGTCCAATCTAAGGGAGTTCGTCCTCTGTTGGTGCAACCTAAGGTGTTCGTCTCATGTTAGTCCAATCTAAAGGAGTTCGTCCTCTCTTGGTCCAATCTAAATAGTTCGTCTCCTCTTGGACCAATCTAAGGGTGTACGTCCTCTCTTTGTCTAATCTAAGGATTTCGTCAACTCTTGGCCCAATCTAAGGAGTTCGTCTCCTGTTCGTCCAATCTAAGGAGTTCGTCTGCTCTTGAACCAATCTACGGGAGTTCGTCCTCTCGTGGTCCAATCCAAGGAGTTCGTCTCCTGTTGGTCCAATCTAAGGAGTTCGTCTCCTGTTGGTCCATTCTAAGGGAGTTCGTCCCCTCTTCGTCCAATCTAAGGAGTTCGTCTCCTCCTGGTCCAATCTGAGGGAGTTAGTCCTCTCTTGGTCCAATCTAAGGAGTTCGTCTCCTCTTGGTCCAATCTAAGGAGTTGGTCTCCTGTTGGTCCATTCTGAGGAAGTGCGTCCTCTCTTGGTCCAATCTATGGAGTTCGTCTCCTCTTGGTCGAATCGAAGGAGTTCGCCTTCTTTTGGTAGTTCGTCACCTCTTGGTCCAATCAAAGGAGTTCGTCTCCTGTTGGTCCAATCCAACCGAGTTCGTCCTCTCTTGGTCCAATCTAAGGAGCTTGTCTCCTCTTGGTGCAATCTCAGGGAGTTAGTCCTCTCTTGGTTCAATCTAAGGAGTTCGTCTCCTATTCGTCCAATCTGAGGGAGTTAGTCCTCTCTTGGTCCAATCTAAGGAGTTCGTCTCCTCTTGGTCCAATCTAAGGAGTTCGTCTCCTGTTCGTCCAATCAGAGGGAGTTCGTCTCATGTTCGCCCAATCTAAGGAGTTCATCCTCTCTTGATCCAATCTAAGGGAGTTCATCCTCTCTTGGTCCAATCTAAGGAGTTCGTTGCTGTTGCTCCAATCTAAGGGAGTTCGTCCTCTCTTGGTCCAATCTAAGGAGTTCGTCTCCTCTTGGTTAAATATAAGGAGTTCGTCTCCTGTTGGTTCAATCTAGGGGAGTTCGTCCTCTCTTGGTCCAATATAAGGAGTTCGTCTCCTGTTGGTCCAATCTGAGGGAGTTCGTCCTCCCTTCGTCCAATCTAAGGAGTTCGTCTCCTGTTGGTCCAATCTCAGGGAGTTCGTCCTCTCTTGGTCCAATCTAAGGGAGTTCGTCCTCTCTTGGTGTAATCTAAGGAGTTCGTTCCTGTTGGTCCAATCTAAGGGAGTTCGTCCTCTCTTGGACCAATCTAACGAGTTCGCATCGTTTTGGTCCAATCTAAGGGAGTTCGTCCTCTCTCGGTCCAATCTAAGGAGATCATTACCTCTTGGTCCAATCTGAGGGAATTCGCCTTCTCTTGGTAAAATCTAAGGAGTTCGTCTCCTATTGGTCCAATCAAAGGGAGCTCGTCCTCTCTTGGACCAATCTAAGGAGTTCGTCTCCTCTTGGTCCAATCTAAGGAGTTCGTCTCCTGTTCGTCCAATCTAAGGGAGTTCATCCTTTCTCGGTCCAATCTAAGGAGTTCGTCTCCTGTTGGTGCAATCTCAGGGAGTTCATCCTCTCTTGATCCAATCTAAGGAGTTCGTCCTCTCTTCGCCCAATCTAAGGAGGTCGTCTCAAGTTGGTGCAAGCTAAGGGAGTTCGTCCTCTCTTTGTCCAATCTAAGGAGTTCGTATCCTGTTGGTCCAATCTAAGGGAGTTCGTCCTCTCTTCGTCCAACCTAAGGAGTTCGTCTCCTGTTGGTCCAATCTAAGGAGTTCGTCTCCTGTTGGTCCAATCTAGAGGAGTTCGTCCTCTCTTGGTCCAATCTAAGGAGTTCGTCTCCTCTTGGTCCAATCTAAGGGAGTTCGTCCTCTCTCGGTCCAATCTAAGGAGATCGTTACCTCTTGGTCCAATCTGAGGTAGTTTGTTCTCTCTTGGTACAATCTAGGGAGATCGTCTCTTGTTGGTCCAATCTAAGGGAGTTCGTCCTCTCTTCATCTAATCTAAGGAGTTCGTCTCCTGTTGGTCCAATCTGAGTGAGTTAGTCCTCTCTTGGTCCAATCTACGGAGTTCGTCTCCTCTAGGTCCAATCTAAGGAGTTTGTTTCCTGTTGGTCCATCTGAGTGAGTTCGTCCTCTCTTGGTCCAATCTAAGGAGTTCGTCTCGTCTTGGTCCAATCTAAGGAGTTCGTCTCCTGCTGGTGCAATATTATAAAGTTCGTTCTCTCTTGGTCCAATCTCAGGAGTTCGTCTCCTGTTGGTCCAATCTAACGGAGTTCGTCCTCTCTTGGTCCAATCTGAGGAGTTCGTCTTCTGTTGGTGCAATCTCAGTGAGTTCGTCCTCTCTTGGTCCAATCTAAGGAGTTCGTCTTCTGTTGGTCCAATCTGAGGGAGTTAGTCATTTCTTGGTCCAATCAAAGGAGTTCGTCTCCTCTTGGTCCAATCCAAGGAGTTCGTCTCTTGTTGGTCCAATCTGAGGGAGTTTGTCCTCTCTTTGTCTAATCTAACAAGTTTGTCTCGTCTTGGTCCAATCTGAGGGAGTTCGTCCTCTCTTGGTCCAATCTAAGGATATCGTTACCTCTTGGTCCAATCTGAGGGAGTTCGTCCTCTCTTGGTACAATCTAAGGAGATCGTCTCCAGTTGGTCCAATCTAAGGGAGTTTGTCCTCTCTTCGCCCAATCTATGGTGTTGGTCTCCTGTTGATCCAATCTAAGGGAGTTCGTCCTCTCTTCGTCCAATCTAAGGAGTTCGTCTCCTGTGGGTCCAATCTGAGGGAGTTAGTCCTCTCTTGGTCCAATCTATGGAGTTCGTCTCCTCTTGGTCCAATCTAAGGAGTTCGTCTCCTGTTCGTCCAATCTGAGGGAGTTAGTCCTCTCTTTGTCTAATCTATGGAGTTCGTCTCCTCTTGGTCCAATCTAAGGAGTTCGTCTCCTGTTCGTCCAATCTCAGGGAGTTAGTCCTCTCTTTGTCAATCTATGGAGTTCGTCTCCTCTTGGTCCAATCTAAGGAGTTCGTCTCCTGTTCGTCCAATCTCAGGGAGTTCGTCCTCTCTTGGTCCAATCTATGGAGTTCGTCTCCTCTTGGTCCAATCTAAGGAGTTCGTCTCCTGTTCGTCCAATCTCAGGGAGTTCGTCCTCTCTTGGTCTAATCTATGGAGTTCGTCCTCTCTTGATCCAATCTAAGGGAGTTCGTCCTCTCTTGGTCCAATCTAAGGAGTTCGTGTCATCTTGGTCCAATCTAAGGAATTCGTCTCCTGTTGGTCCAATCTAGGAGAGTTCGTCCTCTCTGGTCCAATCTAAGGGGTTCGTCTCCTGTTGGTCCAATCGAAGGGAGTTCGTCCTCTCTTGGTCCAATCTAAGGGGTTCGTCTCCTGTTGGTCCAATCTAAGGAGTTCGTCTCCTGTTCGTCCAATCTAAGGGAGTTCGTCACCTCTTGGTCCAATCCAAGGGAGTTCGTCCTCTCTTGGTCCAATCTAAAGAGTTCGTCTCCTCTTGGACCAATCTAAGGGAGTTTGTCTCCTCTTGGTCCAATCTAAGGAGTTCGTCTCCTGTTGGTCAAATATGAGGGAGTTCGTAATCTCTTGGTCCAATCTTACGAGTTCATGTCCTCCTGTCCAATCTAAGGAGTTCGTCTCCTGTTTGTCCAATCTAAGGAGTTCGCCTCCTTTTGGTAGTTCGTCACCTCTTGGTCCAATCTAAGGAGTTCGTCTCCTATTAGTCCAATCCAATTGAGTTCGTCCTCTCTTGGTCCAATCTAAGGAGCTTGTCTCCTCTTGGTCCAATTAAAGGGAGTTCGTCCTCTCTTCGTCCAATCTATGGTGTTCGTCACCTCTTCGTCCAATCTAAGGAGTTTGTTACCTATTGGTCCAATCTAAGGGAGTTCGTCCTCTCTTGGTCCAATCTAAGGAGTTCGTCTCCTGTTAGTCCGATCTAAAGGAGTTTGTCCTCTCTTGGTCCAATCTAAAGAGTTCGTCTCCTCTTGGACCAATCTAAGGGAGTTCATCCTCTCTTGGTCTAATCTAAGGAGTTCGTCTCTTCTTGGTCCAATC
>JAGKPW010002734.1:10000-12500 GCA_019926035.1 Melaleuca alternifolia | reverse complement strand
GTTCATGGATCACACGGATCGATCGGCTCGTTCATGGATGGCTCGTGCATGGATCGTGGCCGTGGTCGATCACGGATCGTGGCCTGAATCGATCGGATCGTGCACGGATCGTGGCCTTGGTCGTGCATGGATCGATCGGCTCGTTCATGGATCATCGCCTGCATCGATCGGATCGTGCGTGGTCGATCACGGATCGTGGCCTTGGTCGATCACGGATCGATCGGCTCGTTCATGGATCGTGGATCGTGGCCTGCATCGATCGGATCGTGCGTGGTCGATCATGGATCGTGGCCTAATCGATCGGATCGTGCACGGATCGTGGCCTTGGTCGTGCATGGATCGATCGGCTCGTTCATGGATCGTGGCCTGCATCGATCGGATCGTGCGTGGTCGATCACGGATCGTGGCCTGCATCGATCACGGATCGATCGGCTCGTTCATGGATCGTGGCCTGCATCGATCGGATCGTGCGTGGTCGATCGTGGATCGTGGCCTGAATCGATCGGATCGTGCAGGGATCGTGGCCTTGGTCGTGCATGGATCGATCGGCTCGTTCATGGATTGTGGCCTGCATCGATCGGATCGTGCGTGGTCGATCACGGATCGTGGCCTGCATCGATCACGGATCGATCGGATCGTGCGGATCGTGGCCTGCATCGATCGGATCGTGCACGGATCGTGGCTTGGTCGATCACGGATCGATCGGCTCGTGCATGGATCGTGGCCGTGGTCGATCACGGATCGTGGCCTGAATCGATCGGATCGTGCATGGATCGTGGCCTTGGTCGTGCATCGATCGGCTTCATGGATCGTGGCCCGTGCGATCGGCTCGTTCATGGATCATGGCCTGCATCGATCGGATCGTGCACGGATCGTGGCCTTGGTCGATCACGGATCGATCGGCTCGTTCATGGATCACACGGATCGATCGGCTCGTGCATGGATCGTGGCCGTGGTCGATCACGGATCGTGGCCTGAATCGATCGGATCGTGCATGGATCGTGGCCTTGGTCGTGCATGGATCGATCGGCTCGTTCATGGATCGTGGCCTGGTCGTGCATGGATCGATCGGCTGGATCGTGGCCTGCATCGATCGGATCGTGCGTGGTCGATCGGATCGTGGCCTGCATCGATCACGGATCGATCGGATCGTGCACGGCTCGTTCATGGATCACACGGATCGATCGGCTCGTGCATGGATCGTGGCCGTGGTCGATCACGGATCGTGGCCTGAATCGATCGGATCGTGCATGGATCGTGGCCTTGGTCGTGCATGGATCGATCGGCTCGTTCATGGATCGATCGGATCGTGCGTGGTCGATCACGGATCGATCGGCTCGTTCATGGATCGTGGCCTTGGTCGTGCATGGATCGATCGGCTCGTTCATGGATCATGGCCCTGCATCGATCGGATCGTGCGTGGTCGATCACGGATCGATCGGCTCGTTCATGGATCGTTCGATCGATCACGGATCGTGGCCTTGTCGATCATGGATCGATCGGCCGGGGATCGATCGATCGGATCGTGGCCTTGGTCGATCAATCGATCATGATCGATCACGGATCGATCGCTCGTTCATGGATCATGCCCTGCATCGATCGGATCGTGTGTGGTCGATCACGGATCGTGGCCTTGCTCGATCATGGATCGATCGGCTCATTCATGGATCACACGGATCGATCGGCTCGTGCATGGATCGTGGCCTTGGTCGATCACACGGATCGATCGGCTCGTTCATGGATCATGGATGGTCGATCAGGGATCGATCGGCTCGTTCATGGATCGTGCCCCCGATCACGGAGGGTCGATCAGCTCGTGCATGGATCGTGGCCCCGGTCGATCGATCGGCTCGTTCATGGATCATGGCCGGGGTCGATCAGCTCGTGCATGGATCGTGGCCCTGATCGATCACGGGTCGTGCCCCGCTCGTCCCTGGACGATCCCGGACCGTGACCCGATCTTCCCATGGGCGATCACGGATCATGTCCCGGTCGACCGACCGGATCGTGGCCCGGGTCCATGGTCGATCCGGTGTCGTCTTCCCCTCGTCCATCACGAGACCATCGAGCGGCCTCGGTCAACATGGCGCACCGAGTTTTTCACAATTCGAGAATGCATCGGAAGTCACATAAGGCATAACACGGAAATCCTTCTAGGAACTTGGACAATTCACGTACATGGTCCGATTGCTACTTCACCGATCGTTTCTCCTCCGATTTGATCCATTCTTCTTCCTAAATTTTGTTTGTGTCACAAAATAGGCACCCCACTGGTTTCCCGACCTCCCAACTTATTTTTATAATTTTCGGTATTTTTTCAAAATTTTTAAGTACCAAAAAAAAAAAAAAAAATCCAAGCGTCCAACTTTTTTTCTGTCTCCCCCATAATTTAGTTCACATTTTTCTGAGCATCCCTGCAAAAAATCTCATCAAAACTCAATTTCTACATTTTTTTAGAGACGTGGTGCCATCTCAAGCATGGTGAATGTTTCCTCCTGCT
>JAGKPW010002733.1:0-34978 GCA_019926035.1 Melaleuca alternifolia | reverse complement strand
TTTTTTTAGAGTTTGTTTAACAACCTAAAATATTTCTAGGAGTCACAACTAGCCTATTGGGGTCAGCTAGAAACCGATCGAGATGCGGAAGTGTCATCTCGATCCCTACTGAACCAGAGATTCTAGGGTACGGGGACTTGTTTACGCTAACATTTCTCTTAACGCCTTTTCAGTACCTAACTAGTTGGTTATTTAATCTAAAGTGGTCATGCACTCTTACTCTTCTATTAAAACCCTAAAATGTCATTCAAAGTATCTAAGTGTCCATGCGATTGTTTTGTAGGATTTTTATGCAATTCTAAACTAATACTAACTTAACTTAGAAATGAAACAAACATGCAATATTAATGAAAGACTACGAAAATAAACATTTAAGGTATTGAAATACAAAGCAATAGTGAATATTCAGGTAATTAGATACAACTACCTAATGACGAGAATGTAAAACCCGCAACTCGTCGAGTATTTTAAATAATACACTTTTCAAATGGCTAAGCTCCTACAAAACAAAAGGGACCAGCAGGGACATCGGTCTATCGCCGCCTAAACTATGCATACCACAATTACCTATTAGCATTACTATGCTATAGCTTGACGAGTTTGATAATCTAACATTCAGAATATAAGATTGTAAGTAAACATCTCATCATGCTGAGCCTAATCATACATCTAACACCAACATAGGAAGCTAAATGTAGACATGCGTTTAGATCGAGGGAAGAAAAGCAAATGATGGACTAGAAATGATGCCAAATCTTCGGATTTCCTTTTTCACATAAAAGGATGATGTCAATTGGTTGATAAAAGACAATTCTAAAGGTAGAGAGTAAATTTGACGTTTCTAATCAAAACTCCAACTTCCCTTTTAAAACATTTTTTTGGAAATTTTTTATTAAAAATATATATTTTTTATCTTTTTATTTTTATTAAAATATTATGTTATATTATAATATTTGACAAAAATGGACAGGCTGCCGCAAGGTGGTTTACCGAGGAACAAGGGAGAACTCACTTCCCCCTTTTTAAACTTTTCTTTTCTTTTCTGTTTTATATTATTAAAATATTAAAAGATTTATTTTTTATTTGAAAATATTAAATAATAGACTTCGGTTGGGCTCGATTTTTTTTGTTCTCTTTTTTTCTGAACACAAGGAAACCCGAACCCTTTTCTCCACGCTAGTCCCGGCCCATCTCCATTTTCGACCCAATCCCCATGCGTGAACAAATCAGAACACACAATGCCAGCCCAAACTCGAACCAATACACACGAGGCAACCTAAAACAAATAACTCCAACCAATCTCAAGCAATTCAGAAGCCCAACACCAATCCCACACACACGAGCTCAAACCAGCCTATTATTGGACTCCAGCCGATTCTCCTCATGGATGAAGACGCCCTGCTTCGCTCCCTGCCTTCACTTGAGGCCATCACTGGCGGTAATGGTGACGAAAATCCAGCCTCACCGAGCGAGCTATCACGCCTAAAACTCTAGCGAACTCGATGCATCGAATGAACAAACCAAACTCAAGTATATCGCCCCACCTCGACACGATTTCAGTCGAGCAAATCCACAAACACATGTTGTGCGGTAAATATACTGAGATTTGGGTAAAGTGCCTCAACAAGCCAGAAGCAAGCAAGAGGAAAATCATGAGTTTCGAATACTAGACAAAACCGAACCATCGACTTAGGCAAAAGAAAGGGGAAACTCGGATTAGGGAGGGATGAACAAAAACCAGAAATCGACGCTCGAAATTTCTATAACCATGCAATAAACATCTCGGTCGTAGAATGCAAGAAAAGGAACACAGCAAGAAAAGAAAGGAAATAAAAACAATAAATAAACAAGGAAAGAAAACAGAATATAAACAACGACGTCGCGAAACGACGTTTTCCCTCTTCGATTTAGAGAATCGGCAGCCGTTGGACGCACTCAAGGGAAGCTTGAGTCGGGTCTCAGGTTGCTCGCACGATTTAACCAATCGTGGTCCTCCGGTGGGAAGGGGAGCTTGTTCAAGCTTGGGCTTACCAAGAAAAGAAAAGAGGCAAACAGGGAGCTGCGGACAAGGTGCAGAAGGGTCGTCCGCGAGAGTGAGAAAGGAGCAAATTGAAGGTCCTCCTCGCAACGAGTGGCCGAATGGTCACCTTCATCAAGAGAAAAGGGAGAGTCCACGAGAGAGATGGCTGAGAGTCGCCTCTTCCCCCTGCACCATTCTTCCCTTTTTCGTTTTTTTTTTGTCTTCCGAACCCCCAAAACCCCCATCTTCCTTTTTTTTTTTATCTCGTTCCAAGTTTAATCATCTTTCCCTATCACTCCCCTATGCTACGCCGCACGTCCTTGCGTGTGTCAGTATTCATGTTGTCTTCCCCCCATCAATCGCCTCAGAGAGAGGAGATCCATGAAGATCTCTTCCTTCTGGGAGATCCGCACGCCAAAGGAAAAGGAAGGAGAGAGTGGGTCGTGAGTGGGGGGGAACAAAGGACGGGCCTGAAAAGGAGTTAGGCCTATGATGCGGAAAAATGGGGTTGCGGGCCCATTCAAGAGAGAGAAAAAAGAGCGGGCCCGTGATCCTTCTATTTTTGCTTCTTTTCTTCTTCTATTTTCTACTGACTGATTAGTTAGCATCTTAATATATATATATATATATATCTTTAGAACAGGGAGATTGCAACCGTAATTAACCATTTTTATCCCTTTTATTTCTCTTTCTCTTTCTTCTTTTTTTAAACAAAAAATGGATTTCTAATTTCCAATTCAAGTTAAAAGGTCATTTACTGAACTGGTAAAATTAGGTGTCAACATCATTTTAAATGTTTTCGTGTACATCTCCAAGGGTAAGTATGGGTTGGGTTGATGTCATGACGAAATGTTAAATATTATTTACTTCCGCTACTCTGATAAAGCGAGATCTTTGCAATTGTGGAGTTGTGTTCTTTCTAAGGCAGTAACGACCCGTGTGCATGTTAAGTCCGGCCTAAAGGCATAACGTTTTATATATTGATATTATCTTGAGTCGATTCTCGGTCGTTACATTCTTGGATTAAAATCTAGTCAATCTGATTTGGAGCTTGAGTTGTTGCAGCATCAAAACCACTTCAACCTGCAGATTCAGTCTCTCCACTCTATTGTTCAAGAATTTTATTAGTAGTTGATCAAGAAAGTAGATATTGATCAATGGACTGAGACGATCAAGAAGCTGAAGCAGACAATGCAGTCGTTGGACAATCTTCACTTTGTTCGAGTTTCCCCTCCCTCTTAAACTTTTTGATTATGACAAAAAGGGAGAGCAAAGTGTAGATTTTGAGTTTTTAACTGTTTGACTTGACTTTTTGATATTTTTTATGTGGTTACTAGATGCTTGATTGGTTGAATGAATGGATGGATGGATGATTTGCGATGTTGATTGGCTGCAATATCGTGACAGGGACTTATGTTATTTCTCTAAAGTTTGTTATGACCTGTCGAGACTAACTTTTTGTCTTGTGATTGCAGATTATACAAAGAATATAATATTTTATATCTGCTAGTGAGTTTTTATCTCACTTAAGAGACATTGTTTTTGTCTAACACTTTGTGTTGCAGAATATATCTTCAAAATCTGCAGGATCGTTTTGTCATCATCAAAAAGGGGGAGATTGTTAGAGGAAGATCTATCGATGATTTTGAAGATGAAAAAACTTTATGACAAAAGGACAAAACTCCATGATTTGACTTGGAGTCAATTGATTAGTCATAGCAGATCTTATATCATCTGGAGAGATGGCAGATCGTTAACATCTGGAAAGGTGGCCAGATCGTTAACATCTAGAGATGTCAGACGTTTATCGTCTGAGGGTTTAGACATCTATCGTCTGGGAAGTTAGATTTGGTAGAATCTAAGAAGTCGGAATTATTACGACTAGTTGAGTAAGAGGATATTCTTACGACTCTGATACTCATGGATTTCAGATAGCATATATATGGATCAACAAGATTGATTATTCTCAAGTTATGAAGTTTATTATTGGCATATTGGATTCTCTGAAGATTGGGTAAATGTGGCAAGTATTCACTTATGGAAACCAAGATCTTGATTGTATGGGCTACTAGGATTGACGTGCTCTTAACATTATCTGAAGATTGCTTGATATATTCCTCATTTTGTCCAACGGGTTGATTGGAAGAATTCCTTTGGAAAGTGCCTAAGGTCATTTTGGCATGAAGGAGTATAAAAAGGGGATGTTTCAAGTCTTTCAGAAGAGACGCTGACGAGAGTATTCCAAAGTTTAGAGCTGCTCATTTATTGTGCACTTACATTGTAAACAAAAGAGTGTTACATATACTTGCTGTGAGAGAGCAGAAGACTCTGTGAAGTCTTAGAACTGATTTGTAACTCTTTTGATTCATAGTGGAATCCAGCCGATAGGCTGTCAGCCCGAGAGAATGGACGTAGGCTTGAGCTAAGTCGAACCACTATAAACCTTGTGTCTTGATCTTCTCTCTTAACTCTCTGTTTGTACTTATAGTTCTTCGTATATCACGCTTCACACGCTGTGAATTTCTTACTTCAGCTAAAGTTTTTAAATTCACCTATTCACCCCCCTCTAGGTGATCACACTAGATCCTTTAGAAAGTGCCAACGGTCGTTTTGGCATGGAGTATAAAAGGGATGAAAGATCTAGTGCGATCACCTAGAAAGGGTGAATAGGTGATTTTAAAATCTTTTGCGGAAGTATATAAAACACAGCGTGTGAAGTGTGATATGTGAGTGATATACGAAGAACTATAAGCACACACGGAGAGTAAAGAGAGAAGATCAAGACACAAGGTTTATAGTGATTCGGCCTAGTTCAAGCCAACGTCCACTCTCTCGAGCTGACAGCCTATCGGCTGGATTCCACTATGAATCAAAAGAGTTACAGATCAGTTCTAAGACTTCACAGAGTCTTTTGCTCTTACAGTATATGTAACACTCTTTCGTTTACAATGTAAGCACTCAGTAAATAGACAAATCTAAACTTATGAAATGAACTTTTGTCTACTTCTTCGTTTCTGTTCCTCTCACTTCTGTCGTGGTTGTCCTCCTCGAACAGCTTGAAATATCTCCCTTAAATACTCCTCCATGCCAATATGACCGTTGGCATTTCCAAAGGAATTCTTCCAATCATTCTGTTGGACAGAATCAGGAATATATCAAGCTATCTTCGGATAGTATAAAGAGTCAGTCAATCCCGATCGCCCATACAATCAGGATCTTGGTTTCCATAAGTGAATACTTGCCATATTTACCCGGTTTTCAGAGAATCTGAAATGCCAATAATAAACTTCATATTCTTGGAAACAATCAATCTTGTTGATCCATAAATATGCTGTTTGAAATCCACAAGCACCAGAGTTGTAAGAATATTCTCTTACTCAAACAGTCGTAATAATTCTGACTACCCAGTTTTTACCAAATTTGTCTTCCAGATGATATGAGTTCAGATCTTAAAGATCTGACTACCTTCAGATGATAAGATCTGAATACCTTTAGATGATAAGATCTGATCACTTCTCAGATCATACAAGATCGGCCAACTCTCTAGATGATATGAGTTCAAATTTTAAAGATCTGACTACCTTCAGATGATAAGATCTGAATACCTTCAAATGATAAGATCTGACCACTTCTTAGATCATTCAAGATCTGCCAACTCTCCAAATGATAAAGATCTGATCTTGGTTAAACACTTGTCTTCATGTCAGATCACGGAGTTTTTCCCTTTTGTTGTAGAGTTTTGTCATCTTCAAAATCATCGATAGATCTTCCTCTAACAATCTCCCCCTTTTTTGATGATGACAATGAATACCTTCAAATGATAAGATCAAACCACTTCTTAGATCATTCAAGATCTGCCAACTCTCCAAATGATAAAGATCTGATCTTGGTTAAACACTTGTCTTCATGTCAGATCACGGAGTTTTTCCCTTTTGTTGTAGAGTTTTGTCATCTTCAAAATCATCGATAGATCTTCCTCTAACAATCTCCCCCTTTTTTGATGATGACAATGAATACCTTCAAATGATAAGATCTGACCACTTCTTAGATCATTCAAGATCTGCCAACTCTCCAAATGATAAAGATCTGATCTTGGTTAAACACTTGTCTTCATGTCAGATCACGGAGTTTTTCCCTTTTGTTGTAGAGTTTTGTCATCTTCAAAATCATCGATAGATCTTCCTCTAACAATCTCCCCCTTTTTTGATGATGACAATGAATACCTTCAAATGATAAGATCTGACCACTTCTTAGATCATTCAAGATCTGCCAACTCTTCAGATGATAAAGATCTGATCTTGGTTAAACACTTGTCTTCATGTCAGATCACGGAGTTTTGCCCTTTTGTTGTAGAGTTTTGTCATCTTCAAAATCATCGATAGATCTTCCTCTAACAATCTCCCCCTTTGTGATGATGACAAAACGATCCTGCAGATTTTGGATTATATCTCTTGAGATTATTTTTCTTGCAACATAATAACATTTAATCTTCTAAAATCTGCTGTCATCTTTCAAACAATCTCCCCTTATTTGATGATGATAAAAGCTTCAAGCAGATTTTTGAGATATATACTGCAACAACAGAAAGATGTTGATAAACAATATCTTATTAGTATAACCCTTTCTGTATAACCTGCATCCACATAATAGAATTAGTTCTTGACAATTTATAAACCAACATCATATATGTCCTTGTCATTCAAACAGATGATAAAGTAATCAATGAAATCAATCAGCATCCTAAATCATCCAATCATTCATTCATTCATCAATCATCATATCAAAATATCCATACAAAGTCAAGTCAAAGACAATCAAATAAAAAAATCTGCACTGTTCTCCCCATTTTTGTCATAATCAAAAAGTTTAAGTAGGGGGAGGAACACGAACAAAATGAAGATTCTCCAACGACTGAGCAGTCTCCTCAAGCTTCTTGATCGATTGCTTGATTTTATCAAGATTATTTAAGACAGCAATCTGACCAAGTTGTTGAGAGAGCTGCTGGAGCATTCCTTCCTGTTGTGTCTGCTTAAGTTGTAAGTGATCGACTTTAGTGGTCAGAGCAGACAGCATATCCATAAGTAATTGCAGCTGAGTAATAGGAATGTTGGTAGTACTAGGTCCAGCGGGTGCAGTAGTCGTTGGAGTAACAAGAGTTGGAAGAAATTCTAAAGAACCACCATCCTTTCTAGCTCCCCTTGTCTCAAATTTGGCGGGCATCTCTTCAGAATGGACAACCTCAGTTGCTGCTCCCCCTGTCTCAAATATTGTTGGGGATAGGCAGCATAGAGGAACTATCACCTTCTTCTTCCTCATCCTCATCCTCATCTTCCTTTTCTTTCTCTTTCTCTTTCTCTGTCTCTTCCTCCTTCTTTTTCTCTGCCTCCTCTTCTTCCTCTTTTCCTCTCTTCTCACCTCCGTGGTAGAAATCTGTTCACCAAGTTCCTCATTCCAGGAACTGTCAACTGTACTTAATGACAAACCAGGGGAGGTTATCTCCAAACCTTCCCCTGTGGATTCAAATTCTTTCTCAAGCTCTTCCTCAACAGAAAGCTTCATGCGTTGGGATGTAGGTGCCTTAGCCATTGGCTCCTTGCCTTTTCTTTTTCCAATAGAAGATTCAGCCTTAACTTGCCTCAGTGGAGTGGATTTGGAACTGGATCCAAGAGGCAGAATCTTTGCCACCATTGTGTGTTCCATGGAGATCGGGGCAAGTCTGTTAGCACAAAGAGTTGATGGCAAGGGGATGTGAAAGTGTTGGAAAATCCTTGTTACCAAGGACGCATAAGGCAACTATCCCTTGTCCTTCTGAGATACTCGATAAATCTGGAATAAGATCATAAAGGCAGAGGAAAACTTGCGGATGTTCATAATGGCAAACATCAGTCGGGCCTCCGACCTAGAAACATCTGTCCGTGAAGTAGCCTTTGGCTTTAGGCAGTTGATAATGATCTTATGGAGCAGGACATGAATAGTTGTCAGTTTTGAGTAGGTATTCGGCCAGGAGGAAGACTTATCTGTGATGAGAAACTGAAAAACTTCCTGGTCTGATTCCTCAACAGGAATGAAACTGCTCTTAACGGTACCCAGAACATTCGCCAAATCATCTACATCTACTGTCACAGTCCTATCTGCCATTGTAAACTGAAGATTGTGTCGATTGGAAAAAGATAGGTTGGAGTAAAAGTAGGCCGTCAACTAAAGATAGGCAGGGGTGGAGTCCTCACAAAGTTGATCTAAGCGATTGTACTGAAGAAATCGCCTTAGTGGAACTTGAACTGAGTCAAGAAAATTAAAATCCACAGTACGAGGGCTCATCACCCCTCGTTCTACCAACCTATTATAAGCCAGTTTGTGGTCTTTTGACCGAAAAAGCTTGTTTGCCTTGCTAGGCACATCCGCTGCTATCCCTTTCTATGGTTGAAAATTGATAAATATTTTTTCATCTTCATCCCTAGGCTCTAAATCGAATAAAGTATGAAATCTAGGATCAACAAGAACGTTTTTGCGTATGTGATCAGCCGTACCTGGAGGAGCAACACCAACATCCTCCATTTGCCGCAGAAAGTTTTGCTCATTGGTGAAACCATTGGACAGCAGAAACTCTCTAATGACACCGGTTGATGCTCTGTTCTCTATCATCCTTTTGTAAAAGGAAAAGAGAGTTTTTGAATTCTTCTTCTTCAGTGGAGGGGTGTCATGAACCTGAGTTTCAGAAGATGGTGTAACCGATACTTGTTGCTGATCTTTAGTAGACGAAGAATCCTCAGTGAGATCAAAGTGAGTTGGTCCAGCACTGCCTTTCTCAAATCTCTTGGTTGCTAGTCGAGAGGACTTCCTTGGAGCAGACATTGTTGCAGTCGAAGGATGATCTTCGTTTTGAACAAGCAAAAAGAAGAAAGCTTTTTCCGAACAAGAGAAAACTAACTGCTAGGGTTTCAGAAGATTGAAGAGAGCTTTTGGGCGAAGAGGCAGAATCTCAATCGGTTTAAGAAGTAAGAGAGTGATTTTCTAAATTCAAAAGATAATTGTATTTTTGGAAAATTAAATTCTAAAGCAACGATTCAGCAATCAAGGGATGCATATATCACACAATGATTCAAACAGGCAAGTAAATATTCACTCAGTAATGATCATACCTCAACATACTAAAAATAAATATGTGTTACCTCATGAGCTTGTGGCTGAAAATTTCATATCATAAGGTCCGAAGTCATAAGATATGAAGAGATGTTAGAACTTGGACCATCTGAATGTCGTAAGATCTGAACCGTCGTAAGATCTGAGTATCGCAAGATCTGAACCATGTAAGATCTGAAGTATAGTAAGATCTAAACTTAATCATCAGGAGATAAGATATTCAGCCTGCTCCAAATGAATTCGAAAGAATTCCTATCCAAAGCCTTTGTAAAGATGTCTGCACGATGATTCTTAGAATCAATGAAGGTAACTTTGACATCCTTCTTCTCCACATGATCTCATATAAAGTGGTGTCGAATTTCAATATGTTTTGCTCTGGAGTGCAAGATAGAATTCTTAGTTAAATCCATCGCACTCGTGCTATCACACCTGATCTCTATACACGTCCTCGGAATTTTGAAGTCCCGCAGCTGTTGCTTCATCCATAAAATTTGTGAACAGCAACTTCCAAGAGCAACGTATTCTGACTCTGCTGTTGAAAGAGCAACAGTGTATTGCTTTCTTGATAACCAAGAGATAAGTCATTCTCCAAGCAGCTGACAAGTACCTGAAGTACTCTTTATGTTTAGCTTACAGCCTGCTAAATCAACATCTGAATATCCAAGCAAAGTGAAGTCCCCATATTTTGGATACCACAATCCAAATTTTGAAGTAGTTGCCACATACTTTATAATTCTCTTCACAACACTGAGCTGTGACTCCTTTGGATTGAAGTGATATCTAGCACATAGACATACACTGAACAAGATGTCAAGTCTAGATGCTGTTAGATATAAAAGAGATCCAATTATGCTCCAGTAAATTCTCTGATCAACTTGTTTTCCATCGATGTCTTCATCAAGTTTCAAAGTACTTGACATGGGCGTTTTTGTCTTCTTGCAGTTTTCTAACCCAAATTTTGACACAATCTCCTTGGCATACTTTTCTTGGTGAATAAAAATTCCATCCTCTGATTGTTTGACTTGCAAGCCCAGGAAGAATGTCAATTCTCCCATCATACTCATTTCGAACTCATCTTGCATAACTTTTGAAAAGTTTTTGCAGAGAGTTTCATTTGAGGAGCCAAAGATAATATCATCAACATATATTTGAACTAGGAGAAAATATTTGCCCTCAGTCTTAACAAACAAGGTTATATCTACCTTGCCTTTCTCAAAGCCATTCTCAAGTAAGAATTTACTTAGCCTTTCGTACCAAGCCTTGGGAGCTTATTTTAGACCATAGAGTGCCTTCTTTAGTTTGAACACATGATCTGGATTCTTTGGATCTTCAAAACCGGGAGGTTGCTTAATATACACCTCCTCTTGTATGAATCCATTCAGGAATGCACTCTTGACATCCATTTGGAATAATTTGAAATTCTTGTAATAGGCAAAGGCAGGCAAAGGCAAGCAGTAAACGAATAGCTTCTAACCTTGCTATCGGTGTATATGTTTCATCATAGTCAATTCCTTCTTGCTGAGAGTAACCTTTTGCAACCAGTCTGGCTTTGTTTCTGACAACTTTGCCTTCTTCATCCAATTTGTTTCTGAACACCCACTTGGCTCCAATGATGGACTTTCCTTTTGGTTTTGGGATTAACTCCCAAACATCATTGATTGCAAACTGTCTGAGCTCATCCTACATAGCCTTAATCCAACTTTCATCAAGTAAGGCATCATCTACTCCTTTTGGTTCAACCTCAGATACAAGAGCTACTACACTGGATTTTTCGTGTCTCTATGCCCTTGTTCGAACTCCTTCATCAAGATCGCGAATGATAAGTTCAATTGGATCACTGGACTTATGTCTCCAATGAAGAACTCTTCTGTTCTCAGTTGATAGGGTTTCATCTTCTGGTTGTTGAGCTTCCTCATGAGAATTCATGGTTGAATAGTCTTGAGGATTATTTGGAATAACAAGCCATAGTTGTAGTGAACGTAGTTGAGTATCTTCATGAAACTTGACATTCATGGATTCTTCCACAATTTGAGTCCTTTTATTAAAGACTCTATAGGCTTTGCTTGTCATGGAGTATCTAAGAAAAATTCCTTCATCTGACTTCATATCAAACTTACCAACATTATCGTTAGGATTCTTCAATGTAAAACAATTGCAACAAAAAATTCGAAAGTAGGAAACGATAGGTTTCTTCTCCTTGTAAATCTCATAAGGCGTCTTCTCAAGGATAGGCCTAAGATAAACTCTGTTGATGATGTAACAAGCTGTAGATACCGCTTCAGCCCAGAATTGAGAAGGCATGTAACTCTCTATGAGCAGAGTTCTAGCCATCTCTTGTAAAGACCTGTTCTTCCTTTCCACAACCCCATTTTGTTCAGGTGTATATAGAGATGAAAACACGTGTTAAATCCCTGCATCATTAGAAAACTTGGCAAAATCTTGATTCTCAAATTCTCTTCCATGATCAGTATGAATCCGTAAAATAGTATAACATTTCTCATTTTGAACTTTCTTGGCAAAAATGGAGAAGTAAGAGATAGCATCTGACTTACTTATTCAGAAATAAACCCAAGTGAACCGAGAATAATCATCAACAATTACCAGACAATAAGTTTTTCCTCCAATACTTGAAGTTCAAGTATGTCCAAACAAGTTCATGTGAAGCAACTATAGAACACGGTCAGTTGATACTTTATTTATCAACTTATAAGAACTTCTGACCTGTTTTCCCAACACACAGGATGTGCAAGTATTGTTCTTATGAAAAGCCAATCTTGGAAGGCCACGAACAATCTTCTTGGAAGAGATCTTGGCAATCTGTTTCATGTTAGCATGTCCAAGTCTTCTATGCCATAGATTTACCTCATCCTGAACAGATAACAAACACTGCGAACCAACTGGATTTATATCAAGTAGATAAGTATTGCCATGACGCTTACCCGAGAAGGATTGTGAAGTTTCCTTGCAAGAACCATAGCATATAACTTCTTGAAACTGAATTTTGTAACCAGCATCACATAATTGACTGACACTAATAAGATTGAATTTCAAACCTTTCACCAAGGAAACATCCTTGATAGTCAAATTTCCAATTTGCACATTTCCACTTCCAACAATCTTTCCTTTGCTTTTTCCTCGAAAGAATACTTTTCCTCATTCTGTTTTGACTAGTTTAACAAAACAGCTTGAATCACCTATCATGTGCCTTGAACATCCACTGTCCATGTACCATTTCATTTTGCTTTTGATGGTTACATGGTAACAAGAAAAATATTCACGTTTTCTTTGGTACCCAGACTTTCTTGGGTCCAATGTAGTTAGTATAAATAAAGTTTGACCAGTTTTTCTTCACTGATCTTTTCAACAAATGACAATCTCTTTTAAGATGTTTTGAGCTATTGTAGTTGGACCACTTTAGAGAACTTCTTCCACTAGGCTTTACAAAAACTTTTTAAAAATGATTTTTGTAAACAGCCTTTGAAGGTTTTCGTTCAAGTCTTTCCTTTACCTTTGGAAAATCAATCAAGGGAATAGTTTCAGGGGTCATACCTAAACCATCTTTATTAAAATAAGGTCTCTAAATTAAAAGGAGTTTGCCAAGCTTTTCAGAACCATTTGAAAACTTCTTTGAGAGATTTGAAAAATCTGCTTTGAGACAGACAACTTGCTTCTCAAGGGAATTGGACTTCTCCTTCATAGTAGTTAGTTTTTCACTTAGGCTTTCAAATTTTTCAGACCAACCATTCTCCTGCTTTTGAAGTCTCAAGTTCTCCTTTTTTAGCTCAGAAATTCTTTTTAGAGAAAGTTCCAGACTTGAGCATAACTCATCGATGTACTTAGATACTTTAACAGGAATTTGTAGTTACTGACCTCATCATCCTGATCTGAGTCTGAATCAGAACTTGCTTCTGAATCTGAATTCGATCGTGCCATTAAGCAGATGTTTCCATATTCTTCATCACTGTCGGCATCACTCTAGGATTTTGCTTTGAATGCTTTCTTATATTTTTCATTCCTTCCATCGCTTCGCTTCAATAAAGGACAGTTGGGTTTAATATGTCCTTTTTGCCTGCAGTTGTAACATGTTACTTCATTGTTTGGTTCCTTGTTCCAAGACTGCTTGTTCTGATAGTTTTGTCTTGGCTGTCTTCTTTGAAAAGTTTGCTCATATTGTCTTTTCTGAAAATTTTGTGAGCTAGAATTTCCTGAATTGAATCTTCTTCCTTTGTTGTTCAATCTCTTGAATCTCTTCATTAGAAGAGCCAACTCTTCATCATCCAAGGTCTCATTTGATCCTACATCATGAAGTTCTTCATTAGATTTTAAGGCTATAGATTTATTACCTTTCAAGTCTGATTGTCCATAAGATCTTTCCACTCTGTAGGATTGAAGAGTTCCAATCAGCTCATCAATGGATAGAGGTTGAATCCTCTATGTCTCTCTGATAGTGATTTTCACTTGGCCCCATTCATTTGAGAGTCCACGAAATAACTTGTTGACTTTCATTGGTCCAGAAATAATTTGATCTTGATATGCGAGACTATTGACAATTTCTGTAAAGCGACTGAACATATCAGAGATGCTTTCTCCTGGTTTCATCTTGAAGGTTTCGTATTGACCAAGTAGAATGTTGATTCTTGTCTCCTTGACTCGGTCAGTTCCTTCAAAGGTGATGTTCAACCTTTCCCATATTTCTTTACTTGTTGCATAAGAAGAAATACGATTATATTTTGTAGGAGACAAAGCACAGTATAAAGAATAAATGGCTTTAGCATCAATGTGTTGTCTTCTAATGAATGCAGCTTGATTCATCTCTCCAACTTCTACAGCATTTTTCTCTACGTTTGATGTTGATTTGGGATTTACTCCTCTATCAACAACATCTCATTCCAGTGGATCTTTTGTTCTAAAAAATACTCTCATTTTGTTCTTCCAGATGTTGTAGTTCTTTCCGTCAAAGTAAGGTGCTCTGACAACATTCTGTCCTTCCATCACTCCTAGTACGAATGCACTAGACAAAGATCTTTAGCTTAGAAGTAAGAACACTTCAAACACAAGCACGAGGCTCTGATATCAATTGAAAGATCTAGTGCGACACATAGAGGGGGTGAATAGGTGATTTTAAAATCTTTTGTGGAAGTATATAAAACACAGCGTGTGAAGCGTGATATGTGAGTGATATACGAAGAACTATAAGCACACACGGAGAGTAAAGAGAGAAGATCAAGACACAAGATTTATAGTGGTTCGGCTTAGCTCAAGCCTACGTCCACTCTCTCGAGCTGACAGCCTATCGTTCGGATTCCACTATGAATCAAAAGAGTTACAGATCAATTTTAAGACTTCAAAGAGTCTTCTGCTCTCACAGTATATGTAACACTCTTTTGTTTACAATGTAAGCACTCAGTAAATAGACAAATCTAAACTTATGAAATGAACTCTTGTCTACTTCTTCGTTTCTGTTTGTTTCACTTCTGTCGTGGTTGTCCTCCTCGAACAGCTTGAAATATCTCCCTTAAATACTCCTCCATGCCAATATGACCGTTGGCACTTCCAAAGGAATTCTTCCAATCATCCCGTTGGACAGAATCAGGAATATATCAAGCTATCTTCGGATAGTATAAAGAGTCTGTCAATCCCGGTCGCCCATACAATCAGGATCTTGATTTCCATAAGTGAATACTTGCCATATTTACCCGGTCTTCAGAGAATCCGAAATGTCAATAATAAACTTCATATTCTTGGAAATAATCAATCCTGTTGATCCATAAACATGCTATCTGAAATCCATGAGCACCGGAGTCGTAAGAATATTCTCTTACTCAAATAGTCGTAATAATTTCGACTTCCCAGTTTTTACCAAATTTGTCTTCCAGATGATATGAGTTCAGATCTTAAAGATCTGACTACCTTCAGATGATAAGATCTGAATACCTTCAGATGATAAGATTGATCACTTCTCAGATCATACAAGATCGGCCAACTCTCCAGATGATATGAGTTCAGATCTTAAAGATCTGACTACCTTCAGATGATAAGATTTGAATACCTTCAGATGATAAGATCTGACCACTTCTTAGATCATTCAAGATCTGCCAACTCTCCAGATGATAAAAATATGATCTCGGTTAAACACTTGTCTTCATGTCAGATCACAGAGTTTTGTCCTTTTGTTGTAGAGTTTTGTCATCTTCAAAATCATTGATAGATCTTTCTCTAACAAGGGGGTTGTTTCAAGTCTTTCAGAAGAGACGCTGAAGAGAGTATAATTCCAAAGTTTAGAGCTGCTCATTTACTATGCACTTACATTGTAAACAAAGAAATGTTACATATCTTGCTGTGAGAGAGCAGAAGACTCTGTGAAGTCTTAGAACGTATTTGTAACTCTTTTGATTCATAATGGAATCCATCCGATAGGCTGTCAGTCCGAGAGAGTGGACGTAGGCTTGAGCTAAGCCAAACCACTATAAACCTTGTGTCTTGACCTTCTCTCTTAACTCTTTGTTTGTGCTCATAATTCTTCGTATATCACGCTTCACATGCTGAGAATTTCTTACTTCTGCTAAAGTTTTTAAACTCACCTATTCACCCCCTTCTAGGTGATCGCACTAGATCATTCCAAATGGCCTAAAACTATAGCCACATAGGCTAGGGAAAATAACAAGAGAGAGAGAGGGGGGGGGGGAATCGGCAAGAGGAGAAATAGATGAGGGACAGGAACATTAAATGTCAAATAGTAAGCCTATGGATTTCCTCATGATAACCCAAGCTCTCCCTTCCTTCTTGAACTCTTGCTGCCCAAATTCGTCACCCTGCAGACTAGTCCATTATTTGCCTTCCAAACACTTACCTACATCCATTTTCATTGCAAACCACTACTACCACCCTTTTATATACTCAATAATCTTCCTTCCCACCAAATTTCAACTTCAAAGGAGCTTTGGTTGCTCTTGAATTAATTATAGAAGTTCTAGACTTCATACCTAAGAAACTGTTATGTTCGCTTTTTTTGTTTGACTTTAGTTCACTAACCAAACTACCTCTGATTAAGTGAAACCACCACCATTTTTTTCGTAACATCCAGACCGTTCCAATGCATCCATCCTAGCCACCATAAGTTCAGCCGTCGTCGCTAGAGGACCGCCGAAAGCTAGTTGTTCGACCACTGTGCTCCACGCCAGTTGCCTAGTTCGCCTGCACCAACTTGCCTCTTTTCTTTGTTTCTTCGATTTCTTGTCACGCTCCGATTCTTCGGAGACGTAGCCATACCTTCAAGATCCAATTTCACTTCAACTCCCGCCGTAATTCCGACTCCAATACTCAATCACAGAAATTAAGAACAAGAACTAAGATAGAAACCTTAAATTACTTCATTACAAACAACTTCATAACGGGTCTACTTCATTCCAAAATACAAAAGAGATCAGACCAGGAGGGAAATATCAAAAGTCCTAGGGTTCAAGCCTCCACTCAGCTGTACAATCAAAAGTCGCGGGGAAGGGTAAAAGGGGTGGACTAGCCTACGGTGCACTAACCGATTTTAACCACTCGCGCACGCTAAGAGGCTTCGGGTCGATAACAGTCCCATCTTCTGAGTCATCTCCCCCGTCGGGATCATCGTAACCAGACTCGTAGCCTCCCCAAGGTACTTCGCACAGCTCCGACAGGTACTCCATCTTGGTTTCTGGGAACCCCATGTACTCCACTACATGCTGGTGTGGAAACCAGGTCTACTTCGGGATGCTCCAAATCCACTCGATCTGGCTCTGAGACTCTATGACCATCCCGGAGTCCTTCCCCCTCTGATTAATCACACACCCTCTATCGATAGGTTGGTCAGGGACCATTTCTATCTCTTCCTCCAGGTCTTCTGCCTCCTCGTCCGAACTAAAGGGAGCCTCCAGCTCTGAGTCCTCCTCCGGGTCCTCCTCCTCCAGAGGTTCCACCTCCAGCTCCTGCTGATCCCAGTCCTCTTCCTCGATGGGCTCCTCCTCCAACGGCTCCTCCTCCAACGGCCTCCTCCTGGGGGTCCTCCTCCTCTAGCTGGTTCTCCAAGTCGGAGAGTTCCTGCTCCGGGTCCATAGTAGGGTCCTGGGATGGTGGGGGTGGTGGAGTGAGATACTTGGTATCCTAGTGAACGAACCCTAACCCTAGATTAGGAACACTCCTACCCTAGGGTCCTTAAGACGTCCCTCCCAACTCTCAGTCTCTAAACAGTATGTCCGACTATCCTAGCTAGGGAACCAACTTTAACATCTCACATCCCAAGATTCTATCATACTGCGCATAGTACTCACGACTAGTCTAATCCAGAAGACTCCCCGTCTCATGGTCGCCAAGAGTAATTGATCGGATTAAACCACACGACTAATAATCTAATAATCGAATTTAATAAATAAATTGCAATGCTAATAATCTAATAGTCGAATTTAATAAATAAATTGCAAGGCTAATAATCTAATAATCGAATTTAATAAATAAATTGCAAGGCTAATAATCTAATAATCAAATTTAATAAATAAATTGCAAGGCTAATTTAATTTGCTAATTTAATTAAGTAACTCCCAAAAATAATATGAGGTGCGAGACCGACACCGTCACCATCTCCAGGTGCTTAAACCACGGCCACGCCCAAGTTGAACTTTTTCAACTTTCTCAAGGGCTAGTGCCCTCGGCACCACCACACGCCAACTATAGTACTAAGGTGCCTCTCGCATTCAGCCAGGAACGTCACCACTAGGCTATCACTGGTCGATCCATCCATTCTATGCGGCCAAACAATCGGTCAATTAGTCAATCAATCAAGCAATCAATCAATTAATCCCAATTTCTAGGAATCCTAACCATTTTAGCCATTCTACCCAATTCTATCCAATTTCTACTAAAGCAATAAATGCGCCTAATAAAGGTTTAGAACACACTCACTTGTGAGTCTTTTGGCTTCCACTCTGCTGAACCAGACACCTGCTGACGGCCAAGAGAAAATAACTCTCTTTTTTTTCGCCCGCCTTTCCTTTTCTTTTTTTTCTCTCTCGGGCTGCCTGGGTTGGGCTGGGCCGGCTGCTGGGCCTCGTGGCTGGGCCGAGCTGCCTGGCCTGGGCTAGTCCCGGGTCGGGTCGCTGGGCAGGCTTGTTGGATCGGGTTGCTGGGCCGACAGCTTAGCCCGTTGATAGTCTCCGGCGACGGCGACTGCTCCGGCGACGGCGACTGCTCCGGCGACGGTGACAGTCGCAGACCCGGTTCGTCTTTTCAAGTCGCAAGTCGGGTCGTCGGGGCACGTCGGGTTTGGCCGCCGTTCTCCATCCACCGGCCAAACCGAAGCTTGAGACCGGTCGGATCTGAAAGCTGTACCTCCGGCGCATCGAATGGTGGTGGTGCCGTGAGCTGGGGTGGTCGGAGCTGAGAGAAATCCGGTCACGAAGCCGGCAGCTCGGATTCCACAAGGTGGTTGCCAGTCGAAAGACACCCACAGCGAGCGGCGGCGATGGTTGTAACGGCGTCGGCGATGGATTAGAGCTCCGGTGAGCTAGGGTTTGAGTTCGTCTCATACCCAGCTGATCTCTCGCGAACCTAGACCAAATCGAACCCATCAAGAGTCAAAATCGAGATTTAGAGACCCTTAGGAGTCGATTGGTGGGGTGGGTTTGAGTCCAAGTGCTCGAGGTTGAGAGATCTCACCGTTTGAAGGTTGCGGTTTTCTCTGGAAAACCCAGAAAAAACCAAACCGTGAAGCCCTCTTTCGGGGGCTGTCGACGACAGCTCCAGCCAAACTGAAGGCGGCAGTGGGTATTGCTGAATAGAGGGCGTTGCAGGCTCTCCAATGGCACCAACGGTGAAGGCTAAAGAGGTCTGAACTGAAAAATGGCGTGGGTCTAAAGTGGAGTGGAAGCTCGGTTTAACCGAGTGGGGTGGTTGAGGGTGAGCTGAAAATCAGCTCGCCGGTGCAACGTGGAGGTCCCCCATTGGCTCCACATCACTCTGACCATCACTCAAGGATGAGAGGTGGGTGGTGGCAGCGGCGAGGCGATCGTTGAGGCGACGGTTGCAACAGTTGATGGGCGCACATCAACTGTTCGAGGAAATGCAGCAGAGAAGGAAAGAAAAGGAGAGAAGGGGAGAGCTGCGCGCTCACGCGGTTGGGCCGGCCAGTTCGCTGGCCGGTTCGGAAATTTAATTAAAATAATAATATTTTAATTTCCAAAAATTGGAAAATTAATTTAAAAATTCGTAAAAATTCGAGAAAATTTTCTAAATTTCTTAAAATTTCTCAATACCAAGATTTTGACATTTTGGGCCCAAATAAAATTTTTAATCACTAATTTCAGTAATTCAAGAGCCTTTCACAAATTTCGTGAAATTAAAAGGAAATTATGAAATTTCCCTGAAATTTCCCCGAGGCCATAAATGCGAACCGAGTCCGAAACGCGGTTGTTACATTTCTCTTCCATATTTTTGGTATTCCAAGTGTGTAAGTGGATATTCTAACCCTTGGGTAGAATGTGTTGTTACGTGGTTGACTCGTGGAGTGAATTGCTGATTAATTTTCTCTACTTTGGGCTTACTAGTTTTTCCAGAAGTTTGTTTCTATTTTGTTTTGGTTTGCCAGCTCGTCTCTTGAGTTCAAGAGCTCTTTTTGTCAAAGGAAAATAATTTCTAAAATCTTGGGTAGGGCGTAATGTTGCATGATTAATTTGTGGAGTGATTTTCTTAATTTACCTTTGCATTTTGGTCTTCTTAGTCTTGCTGAAAATGTTTATGTTTGCTTTCAAAGTTTCATCTTGTTTCTTGAAGTCAAATCCCTATATTTTGCAAAGAAGATGCCAGTTATAATCTCAAGAGTAAAATGAAAGATATGATTTTTGGGAATAGGTGTTAGTGTGTGATACATACTATAAGATTGGACTCGCCATCAACCGAGGTCATGTTGGCAATGATGATGATGATGAGCCCGGAAGAGTTCCAGCTGATTAGCCTCCTCGTCAGATGGACTTCGGGGGAGTTGCGCCTTGCAAGGTACGCCCGGCTTTTGTGTTAGAAGAGCTGTCTAGATGGGGCAAGGCGTTGCTTGGGCTACGGTCCAAAGGGCTGGGTCAACATGGACCAACAACCGAGGATGGCCAAAAGATTATGGAACAGATTGCAACAAAAGCAGACAAACTCCTTAGATTGGACCAAGAGGAGACGATCTTCGTTAGACTGCACTCAAAGGAGACAAACTCCTTAGATTGGACCTAGAGGAGATGAATTTCCTAAGATTGGACCAAAAAGAGACGAACTCCTTATATTGGACCAAGAGGAGACGAACTTCCTAAGATTGGACCAGAAAGAGACGAACTCATTTTATTGGACCATGAGGAGACGAACTTTCTAAGATTGGACCTAAAATTGGACCAAAAGGAGACGAACTCCTTAGATTGGACCAAGAGGAGACAAATTTGTTATATTGTACCAAAAGGAGACGAAATCCTTTGTTTGGACCAAGAGTAGACGAACTTCCAAAGATTGCAACAAAAGGAGTCGAACTCCTTAGATTGGACCAAGAGGAGACGATCTTGGTTAGATTGCACTCAAAGGAGACGAACTCCTTAGATTGGACCAAGAGAGACGAACTTGCAAAGATTGGACTAAAAGGAGACGAACTCCTTAGAATGGACCATGAGGAGACGAACTTCCTAGGATTGGACGAAATGGAGACGAACTCCTTAGATTGGACCATGAGGAGACAAACTTGGTTATACTAAACCAAAAGGAGACGAAATTCCTTTGGACCGAGGGGAGACGATCTTCCTAAGATTGGACCAAAAGGAGACGAACTCCTTAGATTAGACCATGAGGAGATGAACTTCCTAAGATTGGACCAGAAAGAGACGAACTGCTTATATTGGACCAAGAGGAGACGAACTTCCTCAAATTAGACCAAAAGGAGACGAATTCCTTTGGACCGAGGGGAGACGATCTTCCTAAGATTGGACCAAAAGGAGACGAACTCCTTAGATTAGACCATGAGGAGATGAACTTCCTAAGATTGGACCAAAAAGAGATGAACTGCTTATATTGGACCAAGAGGAGACGAACTTCGTCAGATTAGACCAACACGAGACGAATTCCTTAGACTGGACCGAGGGGAGACGAACTTCCAAAGATTGGACCAAAAGGAGACGAACTCCTTAGATTGGACCATGAGGAGACAAACTTGGTTATATTGTGCCAAAAGGAGACGAAATCCTTAGATTGGACCAAGATTAGACGAACTTCCACAGATTGCAACAAAAGGAGACGAACTCCGTAGATTGAACAAAGAGGAGACGATCTTGGTTGGATTGCACCCAAAGGAGACGAACTCCTTGGATTGGACCAAGAGGAGACGAACTTACAAAGATTGGACTAAAAGGAGACGAACTCCTTAGATTGGACCATGAGGAGACGAACTTCCTAGGATTGGACGAAATGGAGACGAACTCCTTAGATTGGACCAAGAGGAGATGAACTTCCTCATATTAGACTAAAAGGAGACGAATTCCTTAGATTGGACCGAGCGGAGACGTACTTCCTAAGATTGGACCAAAAGGACACGACCTCCTTAGATTAGACCATGAGGAGATGAACTTCCTAAGATTGGACCAACAGGAGACGAACTCCGTAGATTGGACCAAGAGGAGACCAACTTGGCAAGATTGGACCCAAAGGAGGCGAAATCCTTAGATTGGACCAAGCGTAGACGAACTCCTTAGATTGGACCAAGAGGAGACGATTTTGGTTAGATTGCACTCAAAGGAGACGAACTCCTTCGATTGGACCAAGAGGAGACGAACTTCCAAAGATTGGACTAAAAGGAGACGAACTCCTTAGATTGGACCATGAGGAGACCAACTTCCTCAGATTGGACCAAATGGAGACGAACTCCTTAGATTAGACCAAGAGGAGACGAATTCCTGAGATTAGACCAACAGGAGACGAATTCCTTCGATTGGACCGAGGGGAGACGATCTTCCTAAGATTGGACCAAAAGGAGACGAACTCTTTAGATTGGACCATGAGGAGACGAACTTCCTAGGATTGGACCAAAAAGAGACGAACTCCTTATATTGGACCAAGAGGAGACGCACTTCCTAAGATTGGACCAAAAGGAGTCGAACTCCGTGGATTGGACTAAGAGGAGAGAACTTCCTTAAAATGGAGAAAAAGGAGACGAACTCCTTAGATTGGACCGAGAGGAGACAAACTTGGTTATATTGTACCAAAAGGAGACGAAATCGTTAGATTGGACCAAGAGTAGACGAACTTCCAAAGATTACAACAAAAGGAGACGAACTCCTTAGATTGGACTAGGACGAGACGAACTTCCAAAGATTGGACTAAAAGGAGACGAACTCCTTAGATTGGACCATGAGGAGACGAACTTCCAAAGATTGGAACAAATGGAGACGAACTCCTTAGATTAGACCAAGAGGAGACGAACTTCCTCAGATTAGACCAAAAGGAGTCGAACTCCTTGGATTGGACAAAGAGGAGACGATCATCCTAAAATTGGACCAAAAGGAGATGAAATCCTTAGATTGGACCAAGAGGAGTCGAACTTCCTCAGATTAGACCAAAAGGAGTCGAACTACTTGGATTGGACAGAGAGGAGACGAACATCCTAAAATTGGACCAAAAGGAGACGAACTCCTTAGATTGGACCAGGAGAAGACGACCTTCCTAAGATTGGACCTAATGGAGACGAACTCCTTAAATTGGACCAAGAGGAGATGAACTTCCTCAGAATAGACCAAAAGGAGTTGAATTCCTTGGATTGGACAAAAAGGAGACAAACTTCCTAAAATCGGACGAAAAGGAGACGAACTCCTTAGATTGGACCAAGAGGAGACAAACTTGGTTATATTGTACCAAAAGGAGACGAAATCGTTAGATTGGACCAAGAGTAGACGAACTTCCAAAGGTTACAACAAAAGGAGGCGAACTCCTTAGATTGGACCAGGAGGAGACGAACTTCCAAAGATTGGACTAAAACGAGACGAACACCTTAGATTGGACCATGAGAAGACGACCTTCCTAAGATTGGACCTAATGGAGAAGAACTCCTTAGATTGGACCAAGAGGAGATGAACTTCCTCAGATTAGACCAAAAGGAGTTGAACTCCTTGGATTGGACAAAGAGGAGACGAACTTCCTAAAATCGGATGAAAAGGAGACGAACTCCTTAGATTGGACCAAGAGGAGACAAACTTGGTTATATTGTACCAAAAGGAGATGAAATCCTTAGATTGGACCAAGAATAGACGAACTTCCAAAGATTACAACAAAAGGAGACGAACTCCTTAGATTGGACCAGGAGGAGACGAACTTCCAAAGATTGCACTAAAAGGAGACGAACACCTTAGATTGGACCATGAGAAGACGACCTTCCTAAAATTAGACCAAAAGGAGACGAACTCCTTAGATTGGACCAGGAGGAGACAAACTGGGTTATATTGTACCAAAAGGAGACGAAATCCTTAGATTGGACCAAGAGAAGACAAACTTCCACAGATTGCAACAAAAGCAGACAAACTCCTTAGATGGACCAAGTGGAGACGATCTTCGTTAGATTGCACTCAAAGGAGACAAACTCCTTAGATTGGACCTAGAGGAGACGAATTTCCTAAGTTGGACCAAAAAGAGACGAACTCATTTTATTGGACCATGATGAGACGAACATTCTAAGATTGGACCAAATTGAGACAAACTCCTTAGATTGGACCAAGAGGAGACGAACTTCCTAAAATTGGACCAAAAGGTGACAAACTCCTTAGATTGGACCAAGAGGAGACAAACTTGGTTACATTGTACCAAAAGGAGACGAAATCCTTAGTTTGCACCAAGAGTAGACGAACTTCCAAAGATTGCAACAAAAGGAGTCGATTTCCTTAGATTGGACCAAGAGGAGACGAACTTGGTTATATTGCACTCAAAGGAGACGAACTCCTTAGATTGGACAAAGAGGAGACGAACTTTCAAAGATTGGACTAAAAGGAGACGAACACCGTAGATTGGACCATGAGGAGACGAACTTCCTTGGATTGGACGAAATGGAGACGAACTCCTTAGATTGGACCAAGAGGAGACGAACTTCCTCAGATTAGACCAAAAGGAGACGAATTCCATTGGACCGAGGGGAGACGATCTTCCTAAGATTGGACCAAAAGGAGATGAACTCCTTAGATTAGACCAACAGGAGATGAACTTCCTAGGATTGGACCAAAAAGAGACGAACTGCTTATATTGGACCAAGAGGAGACGAACTTCCTAAGATTGGACCAACAGGAGACGAACTCCTTAGATTGGACCAAGAGGAGACCAACTTAGCTAGATTGGACCAAAAGGAGACGAAATCATTAGATTGGACCAAGAGTAGACGAACTTCCAATGATTGGACGAAAAGGAGATGAACTCCTTAGATTGGACCAAGAGGAGCCTATCTTCGTTAGATTGCAACTGAAAGAAGACGAAGTTCCTTCATTGGACCAAGGAGGAGACGAACTTCACAAGAGTGACTAAAGAAGAGAACTCTTAGATTGGACCAGAGGGACCAACTTCCTACGATTGGATTGAAATGGAGACAACTCCTTATATAGACCAGAGGAGACAAACTTCCTGAGATTTGACCGAAAATCGAAATCCTTGGAATTGGACCCCAGATGAGACGAACTTCCAAAAATTGGACCAAAAGGAGACGAACTCCCTTAGATATTGGACCCATGAGAACTACCTTCCTGAAGATTGGACAATGTAGACGAACTCCTTAGATTGGACCAAGAGGAGATGAACTTCCTCAGATTAGACCAAAAGGAGTTGAAGTCCTTGGATTGGACAAAGAGGAGACGAACTTCCTAAAATCGGACGAAAAGGAGACGAACTCCTTAGATTGGACCAAGAGGTGACAAACTTGGTTATATTGTACCAAAAGGAGATGAAATCCTTAGATTGGACCAAGAGGAGACGAACTTCCTCAGATTAGACCAAAAAAAGTCGAACTCCTTGGATTGGACAAAGAGGAGACGAACTTCCTAAAATTGGACCAAAAGGAGACGTACTCCTTAGATTGGACCACGAGAAGAGGACCTTCCTAAGATTGGACCTAATGGAGACGAACTCCTTAGATTGGACCAAGAGGAGATGAACTTCCTCAGATTAGACCAAAAGGAGTTGAACTCCTTGGATGGACAAAGAGGAGACGACTTACTAAAACACACCGGACAAAAGAGACGAACTCTTAATTGGACCAAGAGGAGACAAACTTGGTTATATTGTACCAAAAGGAGATGAAATCCGTTAGATTGGACCAAAGGAGACTAACTCCTTAGATTAGACCAAAAGGAGTCAACCGTCCTTGGATTGTACGAAGAGGAGAGCGAACGTCCTAAAATAACCAAAGGAGCACAACTCCGTAGATTGGACCATGAGAAGACGACCTTCCTAAGATTGGACCTAATGGAGAAGAACTCCTTAGATTGGACGAAGAGGAGATAAGAACTTTCCTCATATTAGACAAAGGAGTTTGAACTCCTTGATTGTACAAAGAGGAGACGCCTTCCTAAATTGGATGAAAAGGAACGAACTCGGACTCAAGAGGAGACAAACTTGGTTATATTGTACAAAAGGAGCCGTAAATCGTTAGATTGGACCAAGAGTAGACGAACTTCCAAAGATTACAAGAAAATGAGACGAACTCCTTAGATTGGATCAGGAGGAGACGAACTTCCAAAGATTGGACTAAAAGGAGATGAACTCCATAGATTGGACCATGAGGAGACGAGCGTCCTAAGATTGGACCAAATGGAGACGAACTCCTTAGATTGGACCAAGAGGAGACAAACTGGGTTATATTGTACCAAAAGGAGACGAAATCCTTAGATTGGACCAAGAAAAGACGAACTTCCACAGATTGCAACAAAAGTAGACAAACTCCTTAGATGGACCAAGAGGAGACGATCTTCGTTAGATTGCACTCAAAGGAGACAAACTCCTTAGATTGGACCTAGAGGAGACGAACTTCCTAAGTTGGACCAAAAAGAGACGAACTCCTTATATTGGACCAAGAGGAGACGAACTTCCTAAGATTGGACCAAAAAGAGACGAACTCATTTTATTGGACCATGAGGAGACGAACTTTCTAAGATTGACGGCAAATTGAGAACGACTCCTTAGATTGGACCAAAGAGGAGACAAACCTTGGTTATATTTTACCAAGGAGACGAAATCCTTGTTGTTTTAGACCAAGAGTAGAACTAACTTCCAAGATTGCAACAAAAGTAGTCGAACTCCTTATATTGGACCAAGAGAGACGATCTTGGTTAGATTGCACTCAAGGAGAACAACTCCTTAGATTGGACCAAGAGAGACGAACTTGCAAAGATTGGACTAAAAGGAGACGAACTCCTTAGAATGGACCATGAGGAGACGAACTTCCTAGGATTGGACGAAATGGAGACGAACTCCTTAGATTGGACCAAAAGGAGACAAACTGGGTTATATTGTACCAAAAGGAGACGAAATCCTTAGATTGGACCAAGAGAAGACGAACTTCCACAGATTGCAACAAAAGCAGACAAACTCCTTAGATGGACCAAGAGGAGACGATCTTCGTTAGATTGCACTCAAAGGAGACAAACTCCTTAGATTGGACCTAGAGTAGATGGGTTTCCTAAGATTGGACCAAAAAGAGACGAACTCCTCATATTGGACCAAGAGAAGACGAACTTCCTAAGATTGGACCAAATACAGACGAACTCCTTAGATTTGACCAAGAGGAAACGAACTTGCTAAGATTGGACCAAATTGAGACAAACTCCTTAGATTGGACCAAGAGGAGACGAACTTCATAAAATTGGACCAAAAGGAGACGAACTCGTTAGATTGGACCAAGAGGAGACAAACTTGGTTATATTGTACCAAAAGGAGACGAAATCCTTTGTTTGGACCAAGAGTATACGAACTTCCAAAGATTGCAACAAAAGGAGTCGAACTCCTTAGATTGGACCAAGAGGAGACGATCTTGGTTAGATTGCACTCAAAGGAGACGAACTCCTTAGATTAAACCAAGAGGAGACGAACTTGCAAAGATTGGACTAAAAGGAGACGAACTCCTTAGATGGACATGAGGAGACGAACTTCCCTAGGATGGACGAAATATAGAACGACTCCTTTAGAATGGACCGAGAGGAGACGAACTTCCTAAGATTGGACCAAAAGGAGACGAACTCCTTAGATTGGACCAAGAGGAGACGATCTTGGTTAGATTGCACTCAAACGAGACGAACTCCTTAGATTGGACCAAGAAGAGATGAACTTCCTAAGATTGGCCCAAAAGGAGACGAACTCCATAGATTGGACCAAGAGGAGACGATCTTGGTTAGATTGCACTCAAAGGAGACGAACTCCTAAGATTGGACCAAGAGGAGAGGAACTTCCTAAAATTGGTCCAAAAGGAGACGAACTCCTTAGATTTGACCATGAGGAGAGGACCTTCCTAAGATTGGACCAAAAGGAGACGAACTCCTTAGATTGGACCAAGAGGAGACGATCTTGGTTAGATTGCACACAAAGGAGACGAACTCCTTAGATTGGACCAAGAGGAGACGAACTTGGTTAGATTGCACTCAAAGGAGACGAACTCCTTAGATTGGACCAAGAGGAGACGAACCTCCTAAGATTGGACCAAAAGGAGACGAACTCCTTAGATTGGACCAAGAGGAGACGAACTAGGTTAGATTGGACCAATTGGAGACGAACTCCCTTAGATTAGACTAAAAGGAGACGACGTCCTCAATTAAACCTACAAGGATAACGAATTCCTTAGATTGGGACCGAGGGAGCCGTACCTCTCCAGATTGGACCAAAATGACAACCTCTTAGATAACCATAGGAGACTTCTCATAGTGACGCCACAGGAGACGCCTCCGTCAGTTGGGACCAAGAGAGACCAACTTGCAAGATTTGACCCAAGGAGGCGAAATCCTTAGATTGGACACTAAGACGAACCCCTTAGATTGGACCAAGAGATACGATTTGGGTTAGATTGGCACTCAAAGAACGACTCTTCGAATTGGACCAAGAGGAAAAACTTCCAAAGATTGACTCAAAGGAGGACGCCTCCTTAGATTGGACCATGAGGAGACCAACTTCCTAAGATTGGACCAAATGGAGACGAACTCCTTAGATTGGACCAAGAGGAGACGAATTCCTGAGATTAGACCAACAGGAGACGAATTCCTTCGATTGGACCGAGGGGAGACGATCTCCCTAAGATTGGACCAAAAGGAGACGAACTCCTTAGATTGGACCATGAGGAGACGAACTTCCTAGGATTGGACCAAAAAGAGACGAACTCCTTATATTGGACCAAGAGGAGACGCACTTCCTAAGATTGGACCAAAAGGAGTCGAACTCCGTGGATTGGACTAAGAGGAGAGAACTTCCTTAAATTGGAGGAAAAGGAGACGAACTCCTTAGATTGGACCGAGAGGAGAGAAACTTGGTTATATTGTACCAAAAGGAGACAAAATCGTTAGATTGGACCAAGAGTAGACGAACTTCCAAAGATGACAACAAAAGGAGACGAACTCCTTAGATTGGACCAGGACGAGACGAACTTCCAAAGATTAGACTAAAAGGAGACGAACTCCTTAGATTGGACCATGAGGAGACGAACTTCCTAAGATTGGAACAAATGGAGACGAACTCCTTAGATTAGACCAAGAGGAGACGAACTTCCTCAGATTAGACCAAAAGGAGTCGAACTCCTTGGATTGGACAAAGAGCAGACGAACTTCCTAAAATTGGACCAAAAGGAGACGTACTCCTTAAATTGGACCTCGAGAAGAGGACCTTCCTAAGATTGGTTCTGATGGAGACGAACTCCTTAGATTGGACCAAGAGGAGATGAACTTCCTCAGATTAGACCAAAAGGAGTTGAACTCCTTGGATTGGACAAAGAGGAGACGAACTTACTAAAATCGGACGAATAGGAGACGAACTCCTTAAATCGGACCAAGAGGAGACAAACTTGATTATATTGTACCAAAAGGAGATGAAATCCTTAGATTGGACCAAGAGGAGACGAACTTCCTCAGATTAGACCAAAAGGAGTCGAACTCCTTGGATTGTACGAAGAGGAGACGAACTTCCTAAAATAGGACCAAAAGGAGACGAACTCCTTAGATTGGACCATGAGAAGACGACCTTCCTAAGATTGGATCTAATGGAGACGAACTCCTTAGATTGGACCAAGAGGAGATGAACTTCCTCAGATTAGACCAAAAGGAGTTGAACTCCTTGGATTGGACAAAGAGGAGACGAACTTCCTAAAATTGGATGAAAAGGAGACGAACTCGGACCAAGAGGAGACAAACTTGGTTATATTGTACCAAAAGGAGACGTAATTGTTAGATTGGACCAAGAGTAGACGAACTTCCAAAGATTACAACAAAAGGAGACGAACTCCTTAGATTGGACCAGGAAGAGACGAACTTCCAAAGATTGGACTAAAAGGAGATGAACTCATTAGATTGGACCATGAGGAGACGAACTTCCTAAGATTGGACCAAATGGAGACGAACTCCTTAGATTGGACCAAGAGGAGACAAACTGGGTTATATTGTACCAAAAGGAGACGAAATCCTTAGATTCGACCAAGAGAAGACGAACTTCCACAGATTGCAACAAAAGCAGACAAACTCCTTAGATTGGACCAAGAGGAGACGATCTTCGTTAGATTGCACTCAAAGGAGACAAACTCCTTAGATTGGACCTAGAGTAGATGAATTTCCTAAGATTGGACCAAAAAGAGACGAACTCCTCATATTGGACCAAGAGGAGACGAACTTCCTAAGATTGGACCAAAAAGAGACGAACTCATTTTATTGGACCATGAGGAGACGAACTTTCTAAGATTGGACCAAATTGAGACAAACTCCTTAGATTGGACCAAGAGGAGACGAACTTGGGTCGTATTGTACCAACAGTGATACTAAATCTTGTTTTGGACCGAAGTATGAAACTTCCAAAGATTGCACAAAAGATCCGACTCCTAGATTGGACCAAGAGAGACGTCTTTGTTAGATGCACTTCACTCAAAGGAGAACGACCTCCTTAGATTTGACCAAGAGAGACGAACTTTCACAAGATTGGACTAAAAGATACTACCTCCTTATAATGGACGAGTGAGGAGACACCTTCCTAGGATTTGGACGAACTTGAGACGCACTCCTTAGATTTTGACCAAGAGGTGACATAACTGGGTTATATGTACCAAAAGAGACAAATCCTTAGATTGGACCCAATAGAAGACAACTTCCCAGATTGCAACAAAAGCAGACAATCCTTATATGGACAAGAGGAGACGATCTCGTTAGATTGCACTCAAGGAGACAAACGCCCTTAGATTGGACCTAGAGTATATGGTTTTCCTAAGATTGGAACAAAAGAGGACGAACTCCCTCAGATTGACCAGAGGAGACTACTTCCTAAGATTTACCAAAAAAGACGACCTCATTTTATTGACCATGAGGAACAACTTTCTAAGATTGGACAAATTGGAGAACCCCCTTACATTGGACCAAGAGGAGACGAACTCCCTAAGATTGGACCAAAAGGAGACGAACTCCTTAGATTGGCCAAGAGGAGACGATCTTGGTTATATTGCACTCAAAGGAGACGAACTCCTTAGATTGGACCATGAGGAGACGACCTTCCTAAGATTGGTCCAAAAGAGGACGAACTCCTTAGATTGGACCAAGAGGAGATGATCTTGGTTAGATTGCACTCAAAGGAGACGAACTCCTTAGATTGGACCAAGAGAGACGAACTTGCAAAGATTGGACTAAAAGGAGACGAACTCCTTAGAATGGACCATGAGGAGACGAACTTCCTAGGAATTGACGAAATGGAGACGAACTCCTAGATTGGACCAAGAGAGACAACTTCCTCAGATTAGACCAAAAGGAGACGAATTCCTTTGGACCGAGGGGAGACGATCTACCTAAGATTGGACCAAAAGGAGACGAACTCCTTAGATTAGACCATGAGGAGATGAACTTCCTAAGATTGGACCAAAAGAGATGAACTGCTTATATTGGACCAAGAGGAGACGAACTTCGTCAGATTAGACTAACACGAGACGAATTCCTTAGACTGGACCGAGGGGAGACGAACTTCCAAAGATTGGACCAAAAGGAGACGAACTCCTTAGATTGGACCATGAGGAGACAAACTTGGTTATATTGTGCCAAAAGGAGACGAAATCCTTAGATTGGACCAAGATTAGACGACCTTCCACAGATTGCAACAAAAGGAGACGAACTCCGTAGATTGAACCAAGAGGAGACGATCTTGGTTGGATTGCACCCAAAGGAGACGAACTCCTTGGATTGGACCAAGAGGAGACGAACTTCCTAAGATTGGACCAAAAGGCGACGAACTCCTTAGATTGGACCAAGAGGAGACGATCTTGGTTAGATTGCAATCAAAGGAGACGAACTCCTTAGATTGGACCAAGAGGAGACGAACTTCCTCATATTAGACTAAAAGGAGACGAATTCCTTAGATTGGACCGAGCGGTGACGTACTTCCTAAGATTGGACCAAAAGGACACGACCTCCTTAGATTAGACCATGAGGAGATGAACTTCCTAAGATTGGACCAACAGGAGACGAACTCCGTAGATTGGACCAAGAGGAGACCAACTTGGCAAGATTGGACCCAAAGGAGGCGAAATCCTTAGATTGGACCAAGCGTAGACGAACTCCTTAGATTGGACCAAGAGGAGACGATTTTGGTTAGATTGCACTCAAAGGAGACGAACTCCTTCGATTGGACCAAGAGGAGACGAACTTCCAAAGATTGGACTAAAAGGAGACGAACTCCTTAGATTGGACCATGAGGAGACCAACTTCCTCAGATTGGACCAAATGGAGACGAACTCCTTAGATTAGACCAAGAGGAGACGAATTCCTGAGATTAGACCAACAGGAGACGAATTCCTTCGATTGGACCGAGGGGAGACGATCTTCCTAAGATTGGACCAAAAGGAGACGAACTCTTTAGATTGGACCATGAGGAGACGAACTTCCTAGGATTGGACCAAAAAGAGACGAACTCCTTATATTGGACCAAGAGGAGACGCACTTCCTAAGATTGGACCAAAAGGAGTCGAACTCCGTGGATTGGACTAAGAGGAGAGAACTTCCTTAAAATGGAGAAAAAGGAGACGAACTCCTTAGATTGGACCGAGAGGAGACAAACTTGGTTATATTGTACCAAAAGGAGACGAAATCGTTAGATTGGACCAAGAGTAGACGAACTTCCAAAGATTACAACAAAAGGAGACGAACTCCTTAGATTGGACTAGGACGAGACGAACTTCCAAAGATTGGACTAAAAGGAGACGAACTCCTTAGATTGGACCATGAGGAGACGAACTTCCAAAGATTGGAACAAATGGAGACGAACTCCTTAGATTAGACCAAGAGGAGACGAACTTCCTCAGATTAGACCAAAAGGAGTCGAACTCCTTGGATTGGACAAAGAGGAGACGATCATCCTAAAATTGGACCAAAAGGAGATGAAATCCTTAGATTGGACCAAGAGGAGTCGAACTTCCTCAGATTAGACCAAAAGGAGTCGAACTACTTGGATTGGACAGAGAGGAGACGAACATCCTAAAATTGGACCAAAAGGAGACGAACTCCTTAGATTGGACCAGGAGAAGACGACCTTCCTAAGATTGGACCTAATGGAGACGAACTCCTTAAATTGGACCAAGAGGAGATGAACTTCCTCAGAATAGACCAAAAGGAGTTGAATTCCTTGGATTGGACAAAAAGGAGACAAACTTCCTAAAATCGGACGAAAAGGAGACGAACTCCTTAGATTGGACCAAGAGGAGACAAACTTGGTTATATTGTACCAAAAGGAGACGAAATCGTTAGATTGGACCAAGAGTAGACGAACTTCCAAAGGTTACAACAAAAGGAGGCGAACTCCTTAGATTGGACCAGGAGGAGACGAACTTCCAAAGATTGGACTAAAACGAGACGAACACCTTAGATTGGACCATGAGAAGACGACCTTCCTAAGATTGGACCTAATGGAGAAGAACTCCTTAGATTGGACCAAGAGGAGATGAACTTCCTTAGATTAGACCAAAAGGAGTTGAACTCCTTGGATTGGACAAAGAGGAGACGAACTTCCTAAAATCGGATGAAAAGGAGACGAACTCCTTAGATTGGACCAAGAGGAGACAAACTTGGTTATATTGTACCAAAAGGAGATGAAATCCTTAGATTGGACCAAGAATAGACGAACTTCCAAAGATTACAACAAAAGGAGACGAACTCCTTAGATTGGACCAGGAGGAGACGAACTTCCAAAGATTGCACTAAAAGGAGACGAACACCTTAGATTGGACCATGAGAAGACGACCTTCGCCTAAAATTAGACCAAAAGGAGACGCACTCCTTAGATTTGGCCAGAGATACAAACTGGGTTAGATGTACCAAAAGGGAGACGAAATCCTTAGCTTGGCCCAAGCAGACGAACTTCCACCGATTGCAACAAAAGCAGACAAACTCCTTAGATGGACCAAGAGGAGACGATCTTCGTTAGATTGCACTCAAAGGAGACAAACTCCTTAGATTGGACCTAGAGGAGACGAATTTCCTAAGTTGGACCAAAAAGAGACGAACTCATTTTATTGGACCATGAGGAGACGAACTTGCAAAGATTGGACTAAAAGGAGACGAACACCTTAGATTGGACCATTAGGAGACGAACTTCCTTGGATTGGACGAAATGGAGACGAACTCCTTAGATTGGACCAAGAGGAGACGAACTTCCTCAGATTAGACCGAAAGGAGACGAATTCCTTTGGACCGAGGGGAGACGATCTTCCGAAGATTGGACCAAAAGGAGACGAACTCCTTAGATTAGACCAAGAGGAGATGAACTTCCTAAGATTGGACCAAAAAGAGACGAACTGCTTATATTGGACCAAGAGGAGACGAACTTCCTAAGATTGGAGCAACAGGAGACGAACTCCTTAGATTGGACCAAGAGGAGACCAACTTAGCTAGATTGGACCAAAAGGACACGAAATCATTAGATTGGACCAAGTGTAGATGAACTTCCAAATATTGGACCAAAAGTAGACGAACTCCTTAGATTGGACCAAGAGGAGACGATCTTCGTTAGATTGCACTGAAAGAAGACGAAGTCCTTCTATTGGACCAAGAGGAGACGAACTTCCAAAGATTGGACTAAAAGAAGACGAACTCCTTAGATTGGACCATGAGGAGACCAACTTCCTAAGATTGGATGAAATGGAGACGAACTCCTTAAATTAGACCAAGAGGAGACGAACTTCCTCAGATTAGACCGAAAGGAGTCGAAATCCTTGGATTGGACAAAGAGGAGACGAACTTCCAAAAATTGGACCAAAAGGAGACGAACTCCTTAGATTGGACCATGAGAAGACGACCTTCCTAAGATTGGACCAAATGGAGACGAACTCCTTAGATTGGACCAAGAGGAGAAGAACTTCCTCAGATTATACCAAAAGGAGTTGAAGTCCTTGGATTGGACAAAGAGGAGACGAACTTCCTAAAATCGGACGAAAAGGAGACGAACTCCTTAGATTGGACCAAGAGGTGACAAACTTGGTTATATTGTACCAAAAGGAGATGAAATCCTTAGATTGGACCAAGAGGAGATGAACTTCCTCAGATTAGACCAAAAGGAGTTGAAATCCTTGGATTGGACAAAGAGGAGACGAACTTACTAAAA